>JABANP010000669.1:0-23488 GCA_013115135.1 Perkinsus olseni | reverse complement strand
CCCATGAGTTGTTTTGTTAATTGATAACACAACGGTCCGTTATGAATGGAAAATTATCTAGAAGTATTCAAACTGTTTGAACACTTAATAATTGTTAGGTAATTGTGAGGTGATTGTTGACAGTGTTTGAACCAAACGCTATCTATGCTTCAGAAGCGTTGCTTCTCGAACTTGCTCTCATTAGTACCACTCTATATTTTCGAACAGAAGCAGAATCTTCTGTGAATACACTTGATTCTTCCCGCGGGCCCTCCGTTCGCTTCGATGACTTACTTGAAGTACTGGGCACTGGTAGAAGGGCTTGATATGAATTGCTTAGCATCTCGTGTGTAGAGTACATGGTGCACTCTCTTCATCCTACGGGCATACCACAGTGTGTCTTAGCTCTTCTCAGGAAACTGACTGTGTAGTTCTCTGCCCTCGAGAGGCGTCCCATACTAGCATTCTGTGAGGAAATATTGTACACAATTGATTGCCTCATTTCATGATTCCTCTTGTGACTGTCTCTCGTGCCTAGCTCACGTATTAATGTTAGTACTGGATGATTCTCAGGATCAGGACAGCGGTCCATTTACGAGTCTGCCTTGTCGGCTGCAGCGCAATTCGAGGGAGCATCGGGCGTCGTAATTTCGATCTTTATTCACAGTCATTATACATGGCATCAGAAATCTCTCGACCGACTGACGGAAAAAAGGAAACTAGCTGCCGGAGCAGGCTTAAAGTGAGCGAGTGTGCGTTCACTGCTCGCCGGTGCTTCCCTATTGTGCTCAGTTTTGCATCCTGTTTCCACCAAGCAGCTCTTGGCTTGTTGTTATCGAAGATGAGAGGAGAGCATGTACTGAAACAACCCGGTCGCAGCGATGTATGCTGAGTGGACGACCCGAGCCGCCCGACAGCGTGGTGAGTGCCATTTAATGAGCTGTAGCGTACGAGTGCTCATTGAAATTCAGTGACTTCCCCATTCAGTGACTGAACAGTCGGCCTGGTGGATGAATTGCTCACGCCAAATTGCATACGATTCATTTAATGACGTCTTGTATGATCTCATTTGTCTCGTAACTTATCGCGATGCTCCTCAACATAGTTACCGCAACGTACCCTTATCGAACCGCTGCTCCCTCGATCGCTGCGTAGGTTGTCATTTTGCATTGCGCTGATGGTGGCCGTGGAGTCACTCCACTGGAGTGCTGCGCCGTGAGAGCATCAACTTGTCAGGCTCAGCTCATTCGCTGTGTCCGTAAGGCGATCATGAATGGAAAGACTATTGAGTATCTGGAATACGCCCCCCATAATGCGATGTGGGCGATGGTCACCAGCAGCGGTTCCGTCTGGATCGATTGTGGCCGGATGGATTCCAATTCTGGTATCAAATCGTCGTCCTAGTCGACTTGTCACTGCTGTTCCCCGAGGAGGCCTCGGTGATGATCATCAGTCCTTAATATTCGACACAGAAAGCCTACATCAACGAAGGACTGCCATTTTAACGAGGGACTGATGAATCTCGGGGATTGGGCCATACTGTATGGCAACAGAGGAAAAACTTTTCTAAATGCATCTCAGTGAGATAATCATCACTGTTACAACGGCATATGTTTATTTCAGCAGCCCTAAGCTAGTGCAACGCTCCGTTGTTGTTTCAACATTTCGCACTGTTATAACAATCGTGTGGCATTGAACCGATTTTATGAAATAGTACAGTACTACTAGTACTTAACCAACGGTACACGAATCAACGGTGACAGAGACCGTATTGGGCAGATAATAATAATCTACTCTGTCGTGGCTTACAACCTGTGTACCCGAGATGCACGATGTATACTTGAAAGATTGCTTTAGTTAACTACAAAACACGATACACACCTTGATATGTCGATGGAACACGTCGATCATGCCTAATGGAGACCATTCATAATTTTCCCGACTTTAGGAATTCAATAAAGAGCTTGAGATATGCATTTCATATTATGAACTGAAGTCCCCGAAACGCTCACGACCAATTAGTGGTTGGAAACCACTCTAATGGAGATCGCCTACAGGGGCCCCCGACTTGAGACTCGAGCGATAGAGATCACAATGAAGGACCCCAAAAGCTCACGACCGACCGCTCAAGTGGAGACTACTCATGGGCTGAGGCTCAGGCTGAGGCTCAGCCGCTGAGCCCATTGGAGTCCCCACCGTGAAGCATCGCCAATAGGATAATGAAGCCAGCATTTTCAGCACGCGTGTGCCAGCACTAATGATTGACTCAAGGATGTGGAATTCTTCCCCAATTTCGGACTAATTGAACTGCCTTTTTGTCGACATGCAGTCTCGGCGAGAGTCTCGCTGCGAGGCGGAGTGGGAATATCGAGTGGAAATCGAAGTTCCAGACTCTTGAACCTCGATTTCCACTCGAATCTGGAATCCAGAGGTGAAGCCCTTTCGCCGAGGTAACATTACTCTAGCACATAGGATCGAGAAACCTCATGTAACATGAGTCAGGTTTCAAACCACACGGCGTTCTCGTTCGCACCAGACTTCCACCCTTCGGAGCTTGGCAACTTCGCACTGCGAGTCGCACACGCACACGCACCTCGCAACCTGGAACAAACTAGACAAACCCGCCATTGCTATGAAAGAGGTATAACAAACAGTAAAGGTCGATGGACATCATAAGTTATGATGTTTCGGTTATGATTCATAACCGACTATTCGCTGAAGAGCGAATAGTCGGAAACCCCTGCTTTATACCCGGAGCCCACAATTACTTTCAGCCCGGATTTATACTACCGCAGTATAAATGATAGAGCTAATACTCTATACGCTTCTCGGTCGATGGACTTTTATGGTCGATGGACTCGATGGACTTCATGAGCAATGTCTTATGCACCACTTTGACTGCTCAGTCGAGAACCATTGATGTTAAATTAGCATTGCTAATTTGCTTAATTTTCAAAAGCATCTTCGCCATAAACGAGTAGAGCAATCTATTCTCAATGAGATTTTAAATCAGACGAAGTTTGCGAGTAAAGCTGATGGTGCGGCTTTCGCCTCCTTCTTTTCGAGATATCCTGAGGCTACTATTCTAACTATGACTCGTGCGGCAGCGACTCGTGTGAACGACATTGGCAACGTGGCCGTGGGCAACTTCAGTAAGGACTTTGCTATGGCCCAAAACGTCTACGCTGAGGAGATCCCCTTAGTTCTTAACGACGTGCAATATATGCTGGTCACCAAGCATAATAAGACAGTCGACCATGTCAATGGTATGGTCTGTCGAATTATCGACTGTAAAGGCCGCAATTTACTCTAACGGACGTCTACAGATCGGATCATCTCCCTAACTCCGACAACGACAAACCCTGCATCATACGCAATGATCCAAACGTATGGGCTTACTATTCACAAAGTACAGGGCACTACCTTCGACTCCGACCATATTGGATTATGGGCTGACACCCCATCGTGGGCAGGGAAGAATATGTTTTGCGTTGCCTTCACCCGCGTTCGACGACTCTCGCAACTTCACCTTTTTGGACGGTGGACGTTATCCATGTTAAACCGTGATTAGCTGTGTACTATCTTACTTCTTTTGTTATATGCTAACACATTACATTTGACTACAAGCGTCCGTGGTCCACGGACCGTGGATTATCAATTAACCACACAACGCTAAGTCAAAGAAACAGAAACATGCTTAACGATCTAAGGCTTCACGAACTATTCGATAAATGGAGAATTTCACGCGCCGTTCATCCGGATCGCACCTGAAGAAATCTCAGAACCTGTAACCGTCTCAAACTTACCGTTGCATGAAGTACCACAATAAATAACACAATCGACGATATCTTTTCCGAAGTCGATGAGCGTTATCTATTATCCACTCTGGAAGATCAGTAGGCGCAGCTCCAGTATCATACTCGGTGGCCAGATCTATTATAGCGTCCATAGTTTTACCTGGGAAGGGATAAGAAATCACAGACACCGAAGCCACTCGCCCTTCTCATAACGAAGTCTCTCGGTTGTCCGATATTCTCTAGCCATGTCCTCGCAGACCTTGCGTATCCATGATCTACACAACTGCCACAGACACCCCTCGATACTCTCTTCGGCGATGCCCCACGTGGCATCGTTAAACGATGATCGTTTCATCCGGGGGCCCGATTAAGGTGCGCGAACCTTGCGCACTTACAACTTCTCGATACATCTTCATGAATCGTCTAGGCGCGAGCTAGCTGCACTGCTCGCAGCCCGCAAGCTTGTCGAGCACATCTCTCTTATTAAGAAAAGAACCAGTGAAGGAGCCCTTTCTCCGGGCTTCATCAGCCTTCTCGGCCTCAAACTCCAGGCGCAATGCTCGCGCTGGCAGCCCGGGGCTGCAACATCAACCGCTGGTGGGCACCTCCTCGACCTCTGGATGAGCAGCAGACTATAATTGACATCATAGATCAACGCGGCAACGTAAGATAGTCAGTCAATGGCATTGACTCAAATTGAGACACTCAAGGCGGGCAGGAGCACGCGGAACGCGTGACGCTGTCAGTATGACCCCGGCCCTTAAACTCGACCAACTCGTTTGGTTCGGTTTCGCTTTCGGAAACGAACCAACCGAACCACCGGACCGAACACTGAAGCGAACCTTTGCCGAAAACTTCTCGTAACTTCGCCCCTTTTCTTCTCTCAGCTATAGCCTATAGGGAGCTCATCATGCAGGCCATTAACTATTCGATCGAGACGATCTCACTATCACTGCAAACATAAATATGCCGCTCGGAGTCTGACTCTCAAAAGGGTAGTGCATCATGATCCATGAAAGCTTGCAACTCCTTCCCTGGCACCGTCCAGTTGACTTGATTATCTGTAAAGCAGTGACCGAGCCGTACGCTAACTTATGACCAACGTAGCAGGCTACCGCGCATGCTCCCTCTGAAGAGTCAAAAAAGACCCATACTACTTGGTCTTGCTCCCCATACGATCTGGAACTATACATTCAGAAACCGGTAGCGATTTCTGCAATACCAGTCCAGAGTTGATACCACCCCCTCGACGCCACAGCGAATGTAGCATGATGCTACTACCATACTAGAGGCACGTCTGAGTGCCGGGCACTCAGTGCCCCAATGTTGCGATCCGCTGCCCGGATAAATTTAGGCCGCTGGACATTCCTGTATAGTACGAACCTGCTCTCATTCGTGCGGCAATCACCACAGAGGCTTCCAGCGGCGTCGATAAAGTCTTCAAAGTAGCCTTGCCCATCCGTCGCGTAATGTCGGAAGTTTGGAGAATCACCGTCCTCGCCCGCGTGTAGGAAACTGCGTTGAGATTATGTCTACCACGCACGTTAGTATACGCATTGCCATTATCCGCGATAATCCCGTGCATAAAATCTGCCGACGCTCCTCGCCGCCTGACTTGCTCTTGAACTCGCCGCCTCAACCGATTGAATCGGTCCGATTCTGCTCTTCCGAAGATCATCTTCGCGTGCAGGATCACCCTGGGTTGTACAATTAGCGCTATGTCTCGCGGGGAGACGCACGATATAGGTATCACCGTCTCTGTCTTGCAGTGTCATCGATACGGAGGAGCCAACACAGCGAAACGGCTTGGCCGAAACCGAGACATTTCGTCCCGAAGAGCTTGCACAGCTCGCCGCTGTCTGCTACCAAGCCATACGATTCTTTGGCCACGATCGGTCGTAGAAAGTCTCTTTGGCGGAATGAGGCTGCGGCCTCCGATTTCGCCATCCCAGCCAGGCTCATTCGTGGCCTCCTCGAGGGACAGAATCATTAGTTTCGAGCGCTTTCTGCACCTAAAGCACGTGAGGTTCTGGCTCCGCGTCGCCATCACCGTCACGCACGTCGCCGCCTTTCACCGTTTTGCGACCTGTTGAGCCCTGTGGTTCTCGGGAGCCGCCGAGGATCCGTTTCAACACCAACGGTTGGTCTCAAAACGCTGGGTGTTCAATCTCTGAGCCTGGAACAGGGCTTCTCTTCCAACTGAAGCTCCTCCTCAATCTGGCGCTCCTGGCCACTCCAAAGGCTTAGCCATTTGGAGTTGAGAAGCTGAGCCAGGCTAAACCTCAGCATCGTCCTTTTGAAAGGTTGCGGGGCCAGCGGGCACCCCGTCCGCCTCCAAATCGCTGCCGCAGCTCCTTGTAATTCCGACCGCGGCTGAAGGTTGCCCAGCTCTCCACCGTATTGGGCAATAACTTGAAGATCTGCGATGCCGTCCATCGCGCCATTCACGTCTCGCAGGACTGGTACCCAGATCTCAGGGCCACAGCAGAGAGGAGTTAGTGACACGACTCTCGCGGCGAGAGTCTGGCCTCAGTAAACCCAAAAATATTAGGATGGGGTAAACGAGAGTTCAGACAAGTGTAGACGCGATGAAAGTGTAGACGTTTTATAATCATGACAGCAGTGCTGTCACAGCAGTGCTGTGACAGCACCACAATCATGTCAGCAAAGCGGTTTTGCCAAAACCAAAGCGTTGAACTAACAAGAAAGCTCTGAGACTTACCTTCGCCTTCTTTTAGGAGTTCATATTGATATGGCAAAAACGCGCAAGGATACGCTATCGCGTTGGAAGACTAATATTTGTTCCTTGACCGGGGTCGGTGGTTCAATCTGTTTCTTTTCAGCGTACTATCAGTCACTTCAGCGAGTACTCGCAGAGTGTCCTCACGTGCGTGGACTTTCTCTGGGCAGTGCAGAGTTCGAATGGTGAGCCGTGTTGGTCAGCTATAAAAAAATTCTGAGGGCTCCACTACTAAATGGGCCATCGCATACTCGCCGATCAAAAGTGTCTAGAAATTCTCAATCCGGACCTTATATCCGATTCGGCATTGAAGCACTGCTCATGTGAGAAGTTGCTGTTACTACAGTAGTAACTCAATTTACTGTTGGTCTCAGATTGCTGCCAATGATCGTAGTTACCACTGTCGACGACAGTCTGTCGTGGTGACCACAGGATGAGTCTAGCGTACGAGGAGGGCGCGCAATGCGCGCCGCGCATTCTCGCTATTGTGTTGAAAAGAAATTTCGCGGCTTTGGGATGCTCGTACGATGCTCTCTGACCGGGCCACAGCATCAGCCTTGTCGACGACAAGTTGTCGTGTGCAGTTGGATTCTGATCCATTCCGACGGCAAGGGAGTGCGCACATACGGTCGCCTCCCTGATGGCCTCACTCGGGATATTGGAGAAGCGATCAACTTAGGTGGAGGAGTGGACTTCGTCGGAATATTGAAGAATACGGTAGGCATGAACTGCGCTCCAACTGACTGCGAGAACGGGGACATGAGGGCTGAACAACTCTCGCATCAGCCGTGATAAGGATGTTGCTCATAGACTGCCTAATGTCCTCGAGCGACGGAATAGAAAAAACCTGCGCGGTGCCTTTTGGAAGGCATTCGATCTACAACAGATCTTCAACTCTATTGGATTCGATCTCGATACATCTTTCAGCACTCGGCTGAGTTCACGGATTGTTCGACGATAACGAGCTTGAGTGTACTAACAGGCACCCTATTATCAAGTGGTATCACGGCAAGGCTATTGTTATGGTGTCATAAACGGAGAACGACATGTTGAGGGAATCCTTACCGATACGGCTACCGGTCTCGAGGTGCGTCCATCGTCGTGCTGCCCTGAATTGTATTGTTCGTCTTTCGCTGGTTATAGATGCACTGGGACAGAGATGGGGGTGTCTTCTTCAAGAACATCCCGGAGTCCCTGGAGCGAGAGCTTCGACGAGTTATGAGCATCTGAGTTTATATCTAAGCTTTTATCAATTCATAACAGATCAGTCTTGCAGTTCATGTCTCTTACAATGGGAGAATGCTTTAATCGCGACGAGTTGCCCACCTTCGATGGTCCTAGCCGGTGTTGAATATCACTTAAGGTGTTGGCAGCGCTACTTCGAGTCGCATGATAGGATAGGTTCTGAACGCACTCTGCTGTCTTACTACTAGATCTGAATGCTCCGCTTGTTGTGGGTGCAGATTGCCTACTACTGATACTCCTATACTCGGTTGGCTGGTCCTAAGTATGTCCCAAGTATACCTGAAGGGTTTTATCAAGTCTCGAGAGAGGTCAAACCCTCGCAGTCCTTATATAGCTTATGAGCCCAATACCGATCGTCTGGGCAAGCGAGATGCTCAGGCCGTGCTGTGAAGCAGAGAGAAGAGTGAAGTGCATTGTTACACTACTTCTACGAAGATAACTTGTTATCGTATATTAAATACGGGGATGCGAGCGGCGCTTCAGTGCGTGGCTGACAGGGACATATCACACATTCCGCATGCGCACCCGTGGGTCAGCGTTTCGCGCACGCGTGCAAGGTGCGCATGCGAGATCCATCATGGAGCTGTCATGGAACTCTCATGACATGTGCGTAGGTCATTTCTCGGCCCATCCCTCCTCACCCGGCACGAGCGCTGTGCACGGCAGTCTGTCTCATCGCGCGCTCTCCATCCGTTGCCGCTAACGATCGTGGGACACTCTGCGCGTACACAACACTTTCACCAACGGGAAACCTCGTTGGTCGGACCCAAGCGTCGCGAGTGAGAGGATTTAAGTCCCAGGTATTGGTATTGGCTTATTCTGGCACAAGACATCCGCTTGTTGAGTTTCCCCTAAGTGATATCCAAGTCAGTACAGCGACACCTTACTGGTAGCAGCTCCTTGTTGTCTCCGGTGCTTATGACTCCCTCGAGTGCTCCTCCACCTCCGGAAGAGTGGACGTTTGAGTCTGTTCAAGCTGGTTGGGTTCCTCGTGATGTTCGACAAGGGTTGCCCCCGCTTCTTGGGAATCCTACTGAGCAGCAGGTTATCCGTCGTATGAGAGCGATTGAGGAGCGTATGGCTCTCCTGTCCCGTGTTGAGAGCGTCTCTAGACAGCTGGATCATTTGAATGTGAGGGCCTCTTCGTCCCGTCCTACAAGTCCTTCTTCGACTGATACCACGCCGGCTCCTGGTGTTATTCGCTGGGGCAAGGGTGTTCGTCCCGGTTGGCAGGACCCTCGTTCACTGGTCGAACGGATGAATGACCCCGTTGGACCTGAGGACTGGATACAGTGGGATAATGGTGTCTACGCTGTGGCAGGTGAACGTCGTGACTATTCCATTGCTGAGGTGGATGAGCTTAACCGCGTGGCTAATGCTGGTCCTCATCCTGAAGATCGCTACGGTCCTGAGAGTTATGATGTCCCGCTCCCTCCACAGCAACCAAAACCCCACTTCGATTGGGATATCGATAGTGCTATCGCTCGTTCTGGACTTCGACATCCTGGGTGGACTGAGCCTTCACCTTTTGTCCCGAAGTCTCGTACTTGGGACTCTATCTGTTTGAGAGGGTCGGAACGAGAAGGATGTGGTTGGTTGCGCCAGTCTCCTACAGCAATTGCCCCGCAGGACTTCGCCAATCACGAGTGGAACGAGTACTGGCAGACGTTCGGTGATACTGAGTGTTCGTCCCGTGTGCTTCGTTCCCAAGTTATCTTCGAGGATCTCAAGGTCGCTGGTATAGTTTCGTCT
Source organism: Perkinsus olseni (assembly GCA_013115135.1). Classification (NCBI taxonomy): domain Eukaryota; phylum Perkinsozoa; order Perkinsida; family Perkinsidae; genus Perkinsus; species Perkinsus olseni. The sequence continues at coordinate 13,975 of JABANP010000669.1, read as the reverse complement.
TTGGATGAGGACTGTGCGGGTCGTTGCCTATTACTGTCCGGCCTTAGCGCTGGCCCGTATCGCAATGTGTCCCATGGGGAGAGTCCCTATCCTCCACCTTATATCCCAGCGGCGTCGGCTATTCTGCGTTGGCTCCATAGCGCCGACGTCCCGGCCATGTCGGTGACTATACATTGTGAGCATGGCCATCGTTATGGAGAACCTCGAAGTGAGTGTACGGTCCTTCTCTGTTGTTCTCGTCATGTCCAGCTTAGCGTCCATCGCATTATGCGTTTGTCCCGTGAGCGCCCTTTGCGTCCTCGAGCCTATACTTTTGTGGCTCGCAGCGACCGCACTTTCGAGCTCAACCTTTGGGACCGGAGAGGACGGCGCTCCGGCTTGGACAAGCCTGAGGCTTTGGTGGACCTACTGTACAAGTACGAAGTGGCCAAGAACCAACGCGACGATGTCCCGTTGCCGTTCACAAGCTTCTACCGTTGGCCATCCTTCTTCCGGGATATTCGTCCCGCGGAGTGGCTATGGGCTGAGACGTATGCCTATCCCTACGGCTCGGATCAGGAGTACTTGTCCCTGAACTGGATTTGGAAGCAGACGGAACTGGATGCTGGACTTGAAGAGATCGTCTACCCTCTGATGGAGTATTATCGTGAAGTCGACTCTGACACTGCCCCCCTAACTCCTAAATGGAGTTGGCATGGGCCTAATGCGTAGAGTCTTTTATTTTATTTGTCTCGTTACTCCTTCGTCCGAGTACGGTGAATACTCTCGGTGCTATATTTCATTGTCTGCTGTGCCCCGACTACTGCTTACTATTCTTTCTGATATGCCGGGATTAGGTTGCTGTAATAACTGTCCCGTGATTTTATGTATTGCCTCTGCTAAGGATCTGCTCAGGTTTGGCGGGGCGAGGTGTTGTGGGTGCAGATTGCCTACTACTGATACTCCTATACTCGGTTGGCTGGTCCTGAGTATGTCCCGAGTATCCCTGGAGGGTTTTATCAAGTCCCGAGATAGGTCAAACCCTCGCAGTCCTTATATAGCTTATGAGCCCAATACCGATCGTCTGGGCAAGCGACATGCCCAGGCCGTGCTGTGAAGCAGAGAGAAGAGTGAGGTGCATTGTTACACCACTCCTGTCCCAGGGTAGTGGTATTGGCTTATTCTGGCACAAGACATCCGCTTGTTGAGTTTCCCCTAAGTGATATCCAAGTCAGTACAGCGACACGCTTCACTGTGTCCCTACAGTGCGCGTCACCACCGCGACACCGTTGGGAGTGCATCCGTATTATGGGATGCCGTCTGATTTCAGCCATCAAAGTTTTCAGTTCCGCATGGACCCAGAGCCATTCACCATCACCGGTAACACGAGTAGCTCCTCTGCGTATCGTTGGGACCTAGATGCACCCGGTATGTCCTTGAACGATTAAGCCTGGGCGAAAAAAAATCCGTAGGTGCTGGCTGGTCCCCTCCCATCTCGGCCTATCGACCTCAAGACGGTGATCGTAGTGTTGTTGACTCGGGCACTTTCATGAGGAAGTGGGCAGCCAAAAGTCTTGCATCACTTGACGGTCTCCGTGATCACTGATCAGGGAGGCGACGGCCGAACCGAGCGCTCACCAGCGCGACACCAACAGCAATGCAGTGGTAGGCCTTCTGTAGGGGTAACTGAACAAAACTAGATTGACGAGCGGATCTGGATAAACGATCAGCTAGGGCCAGCTCGATGGCTTCCGTCCTTCGAGCGAGATAGAACACTTCGCCTCGTCGTCTTTCGGAGTGCGGTTTCTCAGAGGGAGAGCTTTGACGTCGGGGGGAGTACGGAAGAGGCCCCGTGGAAGGTCAGCCTGCCTGCTCCATCAGCTGATCCAGCAGACGTAACCGTCCTTGACTGACCACGACGTATTATTCGTCGCTTTGTAGGAGAGTCCACTCACCTCCCTTGCTGGGGCCGTGCCTAAGATGGTCGACGAGGCCCTTGAGAGAGCACAGAGTTTTCTCCGAGATCGCGTGACTACCGACCAGAATGATGCTGTAGAAATGTGAGTGCCACTGCGAGTCTCTCAGCGGCGTAGGCTGTAGTGTAAGGTCTGCAAGACCGCAGACTGCCTTCATGAGTGGGCTGTCGAGCGGAGAGCAAGGTAAGTTGGTAATACTGGCCAGGAATGGTTCATCGCATGGTCCAACAGAGAAGAGCGCTCGGGCTGTATTGGTGGATGGACTTGGGCCAGAAGAAGCGCCTAAGGTTGATCAGAGCGTGACGCATGGGGCTGGACAGCCTGGCGGAGGTGCCGGGATCGATCCCCAAACCATCGCGACCATGGTCAAGGAGGCAATCGCGGGGATCCTGGATGAGAAGCTGAGGGCTAGGGAGGAGGAGCAGCGGCTGCTCGTGGATGAGGCATCGAAAGTCGGGAATGACGGAGCGATGCAGAGCTGTGCATGGAATTATCAGGAATTGCAGTCTCTGTCGGACAGAGCAGCTCGACTCGAGACGGCACTGGAGGCGTCGAGGCAACGCGAGCGTGAACTGGCCCAGAGGGTGTTCGAAAAAAGAGCGAGTGACGAGCGGAGCGATGCTGAACAGGTATGGTGGGTATGGACTCCCCAGCACTCACCTTGCACAAACTGAAGTGGCGTCGTCTCTCGGCCATCAGTGTTAGGAATGTCGGTTTTTACAGAACTCAATCAGGCCAGACACGCAAGTTGTGTCCGGAAGCCTTCGTGTCGGTTGTCTTGCTGCTTCTGCCGACGGGATTGTCAACGAGGTGGCGACCTGAGTAATATTCCAGCAACTCTCTCAGGCATCTCCGGACCCCCGCTCCCAGAGCGAGACAATTCAACCAGCAGCCCCCTCCTTGGCTGCCAGGCCAGAAGATTCGAACGCCTTCAGAGGCAGTAGAGCTAGAGAGAGTGTCGAGGGCGGCATGGCGGAAGACGCAAAGGGGTGGGTCCGAAGCTTTTGGATACTTCCAGAGGTGAATTGGTGGGGGTTGCCAGGACCACCTCACTACCGTCGTCGCGGCCTCCAGTGTCATCACGCATTAGCACATCGCCGTCATTTTGTTCGGCCCACGGCCTTCCCCTAACATTGTGGTGCGAGACGACTCAAGCTGCCCTTTGTAGTCGATGCGAAGCAGATCGAAAAGGGGGGTAAGAACTCGGACGTGTTGGCTATTTTTTGACGCGATTAATCTTTTGATGAGCTGATACCACTTCTTGGTGTACTATTCGTATCGACAGCAAACCTCGATAGCATACCACTGGTATGATACCAGTGACTGACAATCCCCGCGTGATTATCACCCGAGTTCAACCTGAACTGCCGCCCTTTTGTGGAGAGTTTCTTCTCGGTTCGTCGGATACTGGCGCTTGCCTGAGGTTAGATCAGCCGGTGGATGAGCGCTGTGCTCGCTAGTGTCGCGATAGAGGTCGTGGCAACAGATACAGCTATTCTTTGATGGGCTCTCCGAGAGCAGCATCATCACCTTCGCGGGCGATTACTGAGGTTTGCGAAGCCAAGCTGAGGTTGATGGAGGGGTCCCTGAGGGAGCTGGAGAGCGGCAAGGCTGCTGCTCTGGAAGAGGAGATATTGAGGACAGATGTCAGGCGTTAAGCAGACGAGCTGCAGCTCTTCTCGAAGAGTGGTCACACGACTTCGAATCGGCCAGGGTTCTCGTCTCTGACCACCGTTCATTACTTACCTTTCACGTATTATCATTTGCTTCGTCCTTTTCAGGCCAAACTAGAGGAGTTAGGTCAGCTAGCCGACGCAGCAACTCGAGATCTTCGGGAAGACTTCGAGCAGGCCATGGGTAGGCTGCTTGAACCACGCAGATCCCTGCGCCATCTTGAGCAGCTCTCGGGCGATAGTGCCTGGAGCTGCTCGGTATTGATCTCGTTGGCCATGACGAGGCCTGGAAAGTTTCCCTAGCCTTCCCTATCACTGATAGGTCATCAGTGATGGTAGTCGGGTTTCATCGTAGTGGAAATTCCACTGTGGAATCCAAACGATATCCTGGAATGGTTCGCCATAGCCAGGAAAAACTTTCTCTCAGTGGGCCAAATACTCTACCATGCAGAGAACGCAGCAGCGAGTGCGAGAACCTTGCACAGCATCTCCTCGTTGATATCGAGCGCGCCTCCCTCATCTCCCCTGTCATCGTCTCCCTGATGGAGGTTAGTTGAAACAGTGTCACTCTCAGAGCTCCTCCAGTCCACGCGACGAGTGAAGGAGCACATGCTGGTGGACCACCGTCAGCAACTGGGCGATGTCGCTGAGGTTGGTATCGACAAAACTGCGCTTCTTCATTTTGCCTACCCCGCTTCAGAGAATTGCTGCTTTGAGAAGTGCCCGGGATGAAGGCTTGAAGGCCTGTGAAGCTGCTGACCATGCAGGTGAGGTTTGCCGAAATATGCTGAGGCTACATCGCTCCGCCTGGCTCAGAGATGGTCGCTTTCCTGTCGAAGCATGCTAGTACCTACTCCCAAGAATGTTGGCAGCTCCTTGCAAGACCGTTACCTCGCAGTATACAGGTTAGAGGAGCTGGACCGGCGTGCAGCGCATCCTCTCTCCGGGCTCCAGGTCCCGCTAGACGACATCCCGTTCGAAGTTGCTAAGCGGAGGGAGCTGCTAAGGGAGGCACAGTGCTCAGAGAAGCTCGTGGGCTGTCCTTGAGTGAGCGCGATGTATTGGCTTTTTCTAGGCCAGCATGAAGAACGAAGTGCTGCGCGACATAGTCGACGCTCTGAGACAAGAGAGGGTGAGCTAACCTTTACTGTGAGCGGAAAAGGTCGGAATCTCAGTCCACGCACGCTGATACGCGGGAGTACGCGGTCGAGGTGGAGTCCTTACTGGAGGCCTACGCAACTGAATGGGAGAAGAGGTGGGTCGAGGAGCTGCCGTTGTGGGAGAATCTCCCAGCCTGGGAGTCCCAGGGAGATGAGTGGATAATGCAGATTCGACTATGCATGCTCGTACTGTGGGCAAGTCTTGGAGGCAGCTCTTGCTAACGAGCCCTACTGTGGGGCTACGCCTGGACGGAAAGTAGGTCGGCTAGACTCCGATGGCCGTTGGTAATCATGATTAGGAAAGGCGCAGTTAATAAAGGCACCGCTCAGTCACAGTCCTACGAACTACCCCTGGGCAGGCGGCTTCAGGCACATCACTGGATCCCCACCGATACCGCTGGTGGAGCAGAAGCGAAGGAGACAGCTCGACCACAGCTGCCTGTTGCAGCAGCTTCGCCTAGACTGAAGTAGGCTCCGCGGCATATGAGCGGTGCTGAGACGTGGTGCTTTACTGTGCTGCGGCCGTCCTAGGGTTTGGTCAGGTCCCAGGCCAAGATAAGGGCAATATCTCCGATGTTCCGCGCTGACAGTTCAGTCGATGGATCCCCAGCGTCACGTTCTGCTAGGCCCCGTGATGACTCTCCACGCATAGGTAGACGGTGTGAAAAGCGTGTATTCAACTGAGTGCACCGAAGTATTCCGAGGCCCGGACTGCCTGGTTGGTTTCGGACTCCGAGCCCTGAGGGCGAGAGGGCCCAGCAGAGTTCTGCTGAGCCCAGCAGAATTCAAAGCCCGTTATCTTACTGCTACGTGTCCACACGTCGTGTGGTATTGAAGCCGAGCCACCCGACCGGGGAATCGCTTTTTTTGCGCCCAGCCCTCCGTATTTGGAACGCAATGGCCTACGTGCGAGATAGAGAGAGCTCCGTCGGATAGCAAGATCTCGGAACGTCCTCAGGTGTCGAACGGACTGATTCAGAGATCCTCTCAATTGTGGGTACTCTGCTGCGTGAGAAATTCCCTCACGGTGAGTTCGGACCTCTGTCTCTTTCAAACGATTCCCCATCCTTTCACTTGACATGCCTTCCCGAAAGAGTTCGTTGGTGGCCTCTCAGATACGGCCTGGCCGTTCCGACGACAGTCCGACAAAGCCCGCAAGGGGATTCTTTCGCGTTTGGAATTGTGGAGGACCGTCAGAGAAGAACTGGACACTCGAGGGGTAAGCGCTCGCTGAGAATACAGAGGTTGCAGAGGAGTTTTCCCGTTATGGTGGTCATTAGCGCTCAGCCGGGAGCCATGAGCGCGTGTTCGGTACCTTTGACGGATCGATATGGCGGTCTTTCGCTTCGCAGCCTTCACAAGGAACTGTAATTAGATTTGCAGACTTGATTCATGCTCTGTTGAAGACGTCTCGGCTAGCTCACGTAGATGTCCTTTTGAAAATCGTGTACTGGTTTTGGATTGGGCTCCTGCACAGATTCTCACCGACTCGGAGGTGGATAGGGTCATGCTCTGCTGTGACACCGAGAAAAGTGGGCAATGGATGCATGCTTGTTGGCTCCCTTTCTCGTTCTTGATGTAATCGCAGCGCGTCATCAGCGTGTACATAGACGGGGCGGATAACCAACTACAGCATTGTTCACTTATGTTATTTCGAAGATTTGAGGCTCGCGATCTTGGATATCCCCGGGAGGGACCGAGGCTCGGTCGCAGAATATCAGCATCAAGGCGTGTGATATGGCTTGACATAATTCCTGCGTGACCGTTCGCATTCCTTTTGAACTAGGGCTCTACACCTTGCATCTCGTGAAGGATGAGCGGTTCGCGCTACGGTGATGTGTCTGTACCGCCCCTCCGTCCTCTGCTGGCCTGATCATATCCTTCACAGATGGCGTCCTGGAGATCGACAAATTCATGAAGCTCTTCGACTTTGGCGATCATCAGCTGGACATGCGATAGGCCATGCCTTGCCATACGACATACTTTCATTGTGCGTTTTGTGTGAGTTGAGAATTCGGCGTTGAGGACTCGTAGTGGTATCTGGACATGTTTGACCGGCGTTGTCAGAAGATGCCTACAACTACCCGGGATATTATCGTAGCATTAACGCGGGCAGGGCTTCTGTACCGAAACCTTCGGCCCATCGATTTCGACGCCAGCCCAACATGGGCAGGCAATTCATACGCGTACACAAGGATATTTTCCAGAGTCGGAGCCTCGCAGTCGACTGCTTACCACTGGGGATCTGGCGAGCACGTCGATGCGCGATCTCCGATGACAACCTGAATTCCAGTGGAATTATTCCATGACGAGAGAAATATCTCGACCAGCCCAGGACAGCTTGACGAGGGTGAATTTGACGAACTGCTGTCTCCGTCTGCAGCTTCCCTGTGGCGGGAGGTCGAAACTAAGGGGTCTGTGAGAGAATATGTCTCGATATAAAGAAAGTTTCTCCAGTCCGTGGGTTCTGTGGGGATGTGGTTCGCTGTGCCTCGAATGAGCCTGACATAACCCAGCGGGATTAGGGCTGGCACCAGCCGTAGTGGCGGAGCTCGTCACCGTCCCACGCGTGCGCATGTATGGCAGGACATGTCGTTCAGAGCAGTTCACAGCGGCGTTGCATTTCGGGCCTCGGCATTGTGCTGTGGGCGATCCTATTGAGAGTAGCTAGCCGTTTTGTATCTCAGTCGGAGTTGAGCTTCCGTCAGATTCCTCGCCAGTAATGCTGGGGCGTTGCACTTTCGTGACGAAAGTTTCGTCTGACCTAGCCTCGCTAGGTGCATCCTGGCGCTGCGCCAGTGGCGCTTGAAGCGCCGCGCCCCTCCACCCGCGTGCAGGCGTGGGAGAGCTGAACATCGTGCCACAGCTTTGTCTTGTTCGCTCCCACTTACGCGCCGGCGGGCTTTCCTGGACAGCAGTCAAACTGCATTCCATTGTGGCTTCCCTCGTCGAAATTGAGGCCCTTCCGATAACAGTAGCGCTTGTTGGATACCTCTTTACTAGATTTCACTCCGTCATCGATCATGAAGCTTCTCCCGACTTGGCTGGTAGTCACCGAAATCCTTTTTACCACTGCGGCTAAAACATTCTCGGCACGTTCGTCCACGATGCGAAAGATTTCCGTATGGTCTTCATCATCGACAAGGACGGATATGTTGTCTTGAGTTTTGAGGTACCTGAGCGGTCACCTTTCGTCAGCGCCCGATATCCACTCAGTGGAGGCCCTGACGACTACACAAGCCCGTCCGAAGGAGTGCTCTCTTGGTACGATGGTATACTTGGCATCTTGCCGACAGCCGATATTCAGACAGACGACCTGGCTACCCTGACTCGCAGGAACTTCGCTGCCTTCACTGCTTACTTCCAAGGTCAAGAGGTCATTTTTTGGAGGATCGGTTACGAGCTGGTCCCGGGTGTATACCGGTATTACAATTCTACGAACAGTCGCGAGATAACTTACAACGTTCACTCTGTGAATCATACCGACATACACTTTGAATGTGGCGAGGGTCACAGTGCCCGTGGGACCTTCAAACTTGTCCCGCTCAATCCGCTCGCTCCTGACGAGGGGTATGAGGTGGGCTCGGTTGCTAAGTTGGCTGAGTTTCGCAGATCGGTGGTAAACGTCTGCCCCGTCGAGAGCAAAGAGGAAGACTTCAACTTCCAGTTTGCGCTCTTTGCCGCTCAGGACGCGATGTATGTAATTTTGGAAGGGGACTACCTACTTCTCATGAATGAAGGGAAGCCATTGCCGCCAGGTCGCGAGCTAGGCTGTTCAGAACACGGTCCGTACTTGCTTTGAGGGGGGCCTTGGCATGGTCATCATTCTCGCGCGCTGACGGTATACTGTGTATGCGTACGTTTCAGCAGTCAGGTGGGCCTACTTTCGGCATGCCCTTCTCTAGCCGTACTGTAAATTACCAAATTTTGTAAGCTTCAGTAAATCTTGGCTTCACCATGGGTGAGGCCTAGCGAACAAAATTTTCTTATATTTCGTTGGCTACACCCACTTGCCTTCTGTGTTTGTCAAGTCTGTGATTCTACGCGTCGGTTTATATACGCAAGGGCCTTGAGATCGGACTTCCGAGATCCAAAAGGGCTCCGATATCCGTTCTCAGCTACGTAACGTAGCCTACGTTGAATTAGGAAGTAACTACCGATTGAATCGGTCCGATTCTGAGTTAGCATTTTAGGGGGAGGCTCGCTTGTCTACGCTGTGCTGAACTGTTCAGCCTGATCATAACAATTGGCAATTGGCAATTGTCAATTGTAACGCAAGCTTCCAAGCAGTTCTCTGGAGGCGAATCCCCTCAGAGGATGAGATTGACCGTCTTCCGTATCAGGAAAGTTCACTCGGCCATTACACGCCAATCACATCCGTAATGCGGCATTACGGATGTGATCGACGCGTAATGGATCAATGAGGCCCTCATTATGAGGATCAATGGAAAATCAATGGAGGACAATGGACGATGATTCCTCGTAATGGATCAAGTGTAATGTGATCAGTGAGGCATTACTAATGGGTCACTGATCGCACTGATCGGGAGCGACTCACTGCGAGTGAGAACGGCTACACTAGGCTTCGAATTTCTGATGCTATCGGGCGAGATAGCAGAGCGTGTTAGAAAAAATTTGTGTAACACGCTCTGTCACCTTGTACTTACGTCAGAAGTCGCCCCGTCGGTGAAGACCGGGCTGCCAAGGAACCCCGTAGACGCTTGATGGAGCTCGGTGGTTACTCGACGCGCACGGCTTCGCAAGAGGCCGTAACAGGAAAGAATCTTTCCGAGAGATCAACGATATCGAATCGATATCGGTCCGATATTATCGATGGGTTCGTTGAAGCATCTGGGGACAGTCCTCGAAAGCCCAGATGACCAACGGTTGGTCGCTTGAGACTTGGCAGAATGACCGGCAAATACTGAAACTCGGTCAGAAGTTGGCGCTGGGAGCGGTCTTACTGGTTGACGAAGTCACGGAGGATCGTTCGCCAGACTGGAGATACTGAGTATTGCTTCATGCGCAGTGGTTGAGTCTTTTCACTTTGCGCCCAAAGGGTGACGATCTCGTAACGAGAGGGTGACCCTTTCGGTGCAGGTGCGAGTGGCACCATAAACATCAGTTTCATCACCTCTGAGGTGAAACCTCATTACCTACCCCTGGTAGTACATAGTAACCCTACAACATAGTTATACTGTACCTGGGCAACTTGGCACAACTGTTTTATCCTATATAGTATATAGTATATGCTGTGGCAACGTATACTGGGTTACGTCATCGATCAGTTGCTGGACTTTAGTGTTGTACCAAGTTATACAGCGAATTTCGTTACTTTATTGGCTGGGCTATTAATGTTGGTTATCAACTTCACGTTGACCCATCTGATGTATGTTGGAATCAATTAGCATCAGATGCTGGAGCGTAGTGCTGGGTGTGTAGGTGACGTTTGTAAAGAGTTAGATGGGAGACGTTTCTCGTTGGATTCCAACGGTTGGATCTTGACCATTTGGTATTCCCTGAACTTCAAACTATAAACCCGTACATTGGGTTAACTCAAATGTTGTATTCTCGCAATACTGTGGTCCCAGACAGGGCTCATTTTGATTGCGCGACGTCTTGCCCGACTCATATCTATATAACCGGCCAGTACAACTTACAGTATGTCAGTTGGATTTCGGAAGCAAATGTGAGCTCTCTCGATGTTACGGCAAACAAGGTTCTTGAACGTCGCGCGGGGCAGGAAGTATCCCTAAGGGGTGAAGATTTGATTGATATAAATCGGTTGATGAAAGCTGATTCAGCGAAGTACGATGCTGTTTCTGACTTACGTCCCCGTTTCTGTTTTATATATGTGGAAAGGTGCCTTGGACTCCTAGGCTTGGAGGCCCCGCTTTACATTGTACATGTTATGAAAAGATGATGAAGTGCGTCTGAATCAGACGCACCCGAATCAGACGGTCTGATCGATGAGATCTGTCTACACCGCCCTTAGGAGGAATGAGTGTCTGTGAACGTATCCGCGGCCGTTTACTCTCACCGTTGCTCACCGTTGCTACTGTAGGGATTCTTGTTATGGTCTCAATACTATTGAGTCAATAGTATCGTGGTATGAGTAACCACCCCAGTTCGCCAGTATCGTCACAGACTCTGTGACGATACTGGCGATACGCCGCTCTGTGACACAGAGCGGGAGTTCCGAGTTGCCTAGTCTCGAGGGGCCACTAAATCCCGTATCGGGATTCCCGATATCGATCAGTCCGACGAATTATTACATCAGTACACTATTTGTCTTTTGTGTATCTAGTGAAGACAGGTGTTTTATATCGGCTGTTGTGTGTCCCCCATGGCTGTTTGGAAGAGATGCTACGGTTGGTGCGTTGGACAATAGGTAAGTCAACTGGTGTACCTTACGACATTCTTAGTAGGTTTCTTGCTCGAAATGCGAGTTATTATTCGTGTTTAGAGAAAGCCGTATGGGTTAAAGACGTTCGTGACTTGTACATTTTGATCGTATCTTCATCTCCTCCGCTACCTTTTTTTGTAGCCTGGGGGGAGGGGCCCCGGGCGCGCTCTAATGTGCCGCATTGAGGCTCACTGCGAAAATGGGAGACTGGGAAGCCGATTTCGCGATTGGTGCATCGGGCTCAAAATGGCACCAATCGACTCCTCTCGTCGAGCTGAGTATAATAATGAAGGAATTTTTCAAATATTATGCGCCATTTTGGAGCACTAGTCGATTTAGTTTTTCAAATTAAAATTCCCGCGGATTTTACTGTGACCATGAGTTCAGCAGTCGGATTAGGGTAGTTGGTTGGGGTTGTGAGCTGTTGGTTGGGTGACCGGGGTTCGGTTCCGCGTAAGAGTATAGTCTTTAGATGTGTCTTCAGCAGCTGAAGTTCAGCTGGATGTGAGCCTCGGATTGTGAGCTCCTTGAGTACCTCAGGTACTGTACGGTACAGTCTGTACCTGATCAATAGTACGATGAGCATGGTGGTTAGCAAGGTGTCCGATCATGTGGTACCTTCAGATCGAACAATCGCTAAAAAATGCAAAGCAACGCTTGACTGATGCTGGACCTACAATATACACTGAGTGTATTACACTCAGCTTTTTGTAGTACATACCAGTAGTACTATGTATGATACTACACCATTTCCAGACCTACTTAATAAAACCCCAGAGCAAATTACTAAAACCCCAGAGCAATTTAATAAAGCCCAGGGCAAATTAGTAAAACCCCAGAGCAGTTTAATAAAGCCCAGACCAAATTAGTAAAACCCCATAGCAATTTAATCGGCACGCGAGACGCATCCGGATCGTCCCTCCTCCCGGCCCGGGGACTCCGGCCATGAGCGGCGGGAGATGCGGTAGGACGAAGTCAGAATACCTCCTGCCGTACTGTGATATGTTGGTCCGAGAAGACGTTGAAGCAGTTACTATGCAACTTTGTATACGATGCTTCAATCACGCCCAAACATTTTATCCTCGTTGCTCAACTATGGAAGGCATGTCAGTCGGAGCCCCAATTCGAGTGTTTAAGGATTAAACTTTAACCTGCGATCTGTAGGATACCGTGGGCTTACTTCATGTAGGCTGACGTTGTGAGTTTTCGTACTTGTTAGTGATTTCGTTGGGCTCTACTAAATTGGTCTTTCATAAAACCAAATTGCTTTGGGTTTTACTAATCTGGTCTGGGCTTTATTAATTTGCTTTGGGGTTTTACTAATTTGGTCTGGAAATGGTGTAGTTGAGCGGTCATGCTACAAGTCTGTCATGCCGAAGGTCGTAGATTCGAGTTACACTATGGCAATCACTTCCTTAAAAGAAGTTCCTTTCGCGTAAGACCGACTTTCAAAGACCAAGAGTGCAAGATTTAAAGATTTCTTGTGCGCAACATCACAATACTGCGCCTTGCACGCGCAAATATGGTTCAACGAATCGCATCGGTTTGAACGAACTGTTGCACTACTTTCAGTTGTTAGTTTAAACGAAACTGTTGCTCTATCTTCAGTTGTTATCGTTTTCGAATGCTAGCTTACGGTAAGCTCGCCACCAACATTCCAGCCAACGCCAGGTCTTGTGGATGCTCTTTATTGATAGACTCGTTTTTCGTGGAACTGGGTGCTGATGATCTCATTACTCACACGGCACTCTCAAGGTAAGAAGAACATTCATCTCATCCGCAATGTTATCTTCGTACAGTTGCGAGTGCGGAGGCAGTGAAGCTCCTCCCGACTGCTCTTCCTGCTCGCTTCATTATTGGCGCCTAAGCATCATAATTGTCGTTGTGTCGGTAGTGCTCCTCAGGAGAAGATGCAGGAGCTGATAGCTCCTCTAGTACTCGCATCACTACTTGTCACTTTCAAGTTCCAAGGCCTCGAGGATTCATTCGTTTGCTGATCGTCATACATCTCACATGCTCGACGAGGATTTGCGTTTCCGACTTGATTACTGGTATGTCTACTGAGTAGACTCTACAGTAGAGTCTTTACTCCTCTTGTTCGTTTGGCATTGATTACTCAGGTTCTTGGGATTTCCGTACAGATACAGATGCTCACGAGGAGAAGCACACTGCGAGCAGTTCAGTCGCATCGTTGAAAACGCTCGCATAGAAGGTGTATGATCTTGGTCCTGATGATATCGGTTATCTCTTAGAATATGCTAAAGGCGATATTAGTCGTGTATCAAGAGTGCTGAAACGATATCTCTCCAGCAATGAACACAAGCTTCTGTATATTTTCCCGTAAAAGAATTGTTTTATGTTGAGTTGGTGGTTTGGGATGTACAGTATTATACGAAACAGTAAAGCTTGAGGCAAAATGCGACAATCTGCACAATACTACACAAAGAGGGACAGCAATAAATGTTTCCATAGCGTAATCCGTTATCTCGCAGCTGATATACAGAAATTCTGTAACAGAATTATCGTTTCTTTTCATTTTTGCTGCATGGAGCTCCCAAACGACTTGATCCGCAGATTCGCCCCAAATGTCGTAAATGGGGTTCATGGGAAAGGTGCTGAGGGAAGGTTATCTCCTATAAGATTTGAACGATGTCATAGGATTTAAAGAAGATTTTTCTGTTGGCTGGATCGGGCTTTCCCAAACGCGGTACGAAACACTTGAGTAACATATCACAATGGAGCTGCGCTCATACTAGCTTCGCATCATTACTCCATTCTCTC
>JABANP010000668.1:0-23561 GCA_013115135.1 Perkinsus olseni | reverse complement strand
TAGTAGTATCTTCTGGCCTAAGCTCCTCCGGATGCAGCCAATACTTCCGATCAATAAGTCCAGCAACTCGAGGATGTTGAACCAATGTCGAAGTATCTCGGAGCATGCTGACACAGCTCTGGCCTACCAATGCTGACAGGTCATTCCAATACTGTGTAATCTCAGTGGCGAAGGCCGACCGTGGGGCTTCATCAGAGTCCCGCATAGGAAGGCGGTAATCTTCCACCCACCAGACATTCCGAAACTGGCCTTGACCATGAGGCAGGAAGTCACAGGTAGCGTAGACCTTAGGAGCGAATACGTCAGCAGGCGTTAAAGGAGGAACCCTTAACCCAGCGGCGCGGATACTGGCCTTCATGTCAGTATCAGTGACATACCGTGAGACATCAGCCCTAAAGGAAGTAGACGTCGAAGACGGAGCCGGCACTGGCCTAGTGTCAGTGGTACCCTCAGTCAAAGTCACAGAGACCTCAGTGGACGGAACCACGAACGAAGAGACACTAGCCTCGTCGCTGGCCCTAGGAGAAGTCGTAGGACTGAAGAACGTCTCCGGATCAATCAACCAACCTTGGATGTCATCATCATCCAAGGGGACGATACCGTAATCTGGCCGAGGTACAGCAACAAAAGAACCACGCTCGTCGTTCCGAACCTGGCCATCCTCAGGTCCATCCACCGCAAGAACGGGAAACGGACAGGAGGCGAACTCATCAGTAGAAATCAGATCCACAAGGACAGGTTGCGAAGACAGCGAGCTGGCCGAGGATGGAACAGTCCATCCGGGATCAGCCGGAGCCACAAAGGAACTCACTGAACTCGAGGTAGACGATGCCACAGGAACCGGAGCCGCAGTGTCGGGACCAGAGCTCGTAGACGTACCAGGCGGCGCTGAAGAAGCTGGCCCGATAGCAGTAACCACGGGAAGTCTCGGCGGAGGTCGTTGAGGTGGAGGCAGACGAGGCGGATGCTGAGGCTTCGACGGGCGGAAGAGAGGAGCAACTTCCCTGGCCCAGGTAGCAACTGCAGCAGACGATCTGGCCGGAGCCGGAGGCACCGTCGACGATGACGAACTGGACGACGGTTCATCCGCAGCAGGACGTGGATAAGCAACGGGCCTCGCCTCAAACCTAGCACACTCAGAATAAGCTCTACCAGCCTGAGACAAACCCTGCAGAATCTTATTGAGCTCCCGATCAAACGGACACTGGCCGGGACCCAGCAAAGGCTCTTGCGACGAAGGGACTAAACGACGTAAGCTGGCCGCATCAGTCCAACAGATGAGAGGACCAATCCTAGGCTGCACAGTACACCCAAATTTCTGGCCAAACTTAGCTTCTAAGCGGTCTAGCGAGAGCAACAAACGCCGAAGGACAGAAGGAATATCCTTCTCTCCTGGCCGGAAACCTCGAAGACCATCGACCGTGACTCCAATCAGTCCCGGGTGGTCGAGATAAAATAGAAGCTGAGCGGACTTCTTACCGAGAGATCGAAACAACGACAAATGCTGGCCAGTCGAATGGCTCACGACACGACGAACCAAACGATCAAGAATCGCTTCATCATCACGCTGGCCTAGCAACGCCGAAACAGACGACACGGACTGCACACCAGTCGCTTTAAATAGAGAGCGACAAGCATTGCAGAAAAGGACTCCGCTCTCGGGATAATAAAAGGTGCTGGCCAAGAAATTAAAAGAGTCTGAGCGCTCAATATGAGAGCCGAGATCTGGCCCGAAGGTCGGCACAACCTCCGCACCATGTACAGCCATGATAAGTCCCAAACCAACTTCATCTGGCCCAGGACACCACCCAGCCACAAGACTCATGAACTCTTTGTCGGCGAACGGAGAGCCGTAGGCAACGACGCAACGCCTCAACGCAGACTTGCTGGCCGCATACACCCATCTTGGCGTAGAACGAGCCGATAGCGCAGGAGCAGTAGCCAAAGCCTGACTATGACGATCATGAGACTGGCCTGAACCACAACCCGGAATGAGAGGACGTTCCCGAGGTGTACCAGGGTTGGCGAACATATCCGACCCTGGGTCATACACTGGCCTGGTGGCGACGGGGGTGCCTGGATCCCACAATAGGTATTCCGCAACGGTGGTGGCTGGCCCAAGACCCAGGTAACGCAGCGCCTTCGAGCAATACATCTTCAATTGCTGAAGCACGGACATCAGTACAATGACGCTGCGAAAGAGAAATAATAAACATCTCGAGCAGTTCAATGCACACGCGTGCAACAATTCCAAGTGACGCAGACCGAGCAACGACAATCACTCTGGCCTTACACGCAGATCGAACCACGAGATCCAATAATAACGTAATCGCCACGTGTCAAGATTCCGGACTCTAAAACACGTCAATGCGAAGACTAGGGAGCCCGTAAACGAACGAAACGAACAGAGATATCGCTCGCCCGGCGCCCGGCGGTTACGATTCACAATAACCGTTACTCCTCCTCGCTCGAGGACTTCCTCAAGGCAAGGGGAACGTAAGTCGATGGATCAAACCTCGAAGGTGGAGGACGTCTGGCCCGAAACGGGCGGGGGCTGCTAGCTGGCCTCTGCGGACTGGGCTCGTCTGCTGGCGCGGCAACGTGTGCCTCCTCGACAGCATCTTGATTGACGTTATCCTCCTCTGGAAGCATGGATGGCGGATGCGACGAACTGGACTGAGAACCAGAACTGCCATGCCTAGCTTCATCGTTACCTTCGATGACCTCCCTCGCAGGATCAGAACCCCCATCTCCCGACTCATGAGACGAAGAAGTTCCTGACCCTGAGGTAGGTAGCGATCCTTCACTTCCATGACTGGCCTGATCACCAGCCACTTCAGGTACAGCTTCCGGATCGTCTGGAGACTGGCCAGGCGAACCTTCAGCTCGTGAGGAGGGTTCCGACGGCACCGACCGAAAGTCTTCATCAGGGACGGAGACATCAGCGGCGTCAATGTCAGAGTGCTCCTCAACCGGTGCTTTCGGGGGTTGTTCCACAACCTCTTCTTCAACCTCGTCGTGGTTATCAATGTCCTCCGGACCTTCATCACATCGATCATCTTCTTGCTCGTCTATCTGAGCCTCCAGAACACCATCTTCTGGCCACGCCCAACGCACGTGACGCTCAGAATCCGCACGATCACTAGCTTTACTCACGGCACGAGCAATATCAAAATTTTCAATCCTGCTACCCCGCGACTCACCGCTAGCAATCGTCGCATTCTCACCATCAACCAACCTCTCCCCTCCCTCACCAAACGAAGACCCAACAAAATCAGAAGGAGCCGGCGGAATAGCTGGCCCCGACGCTCCGTCGTGCACAGAAACAGATTTATCATCAAGAATAACAATATCACTGTGATGCACTGTTGAAGGGGGAGCAAGTGGATGACGTGGGAGATCCTCAGGTTGAGGTGGTGGCGGTGGATGTCGAACGATGCCCAAGTGAGCGGGTATCTGAGCAGGTTGAATAGGATCAATATGCAAATGATCAACCGAGATGATACGAGACTGGCCAGAGGTTTCATGAAGAACCTCAACAGACTTCGTAATCGGTCCTGGCAGAATCCTTCGAATATACCATCCCGTCTGCCAAACAGGAGACAGCTTGTTGGCACGTCCCCGAGGGTTCGGAAACGTCTTAAGCTGAACTCTCTGGCCAACAAAGAATACACGTGCTCTGGCCTTACGATCATAGAAATACTTCTGACGACTACCCGCGTAGGACACATACATATCAACAGTATCCTGAATCCGAGCACGAGTTCGACGAAGCTCTTCAGTCCACGACAGTGGATCATGAAGCCGTAACGAATCATGAAACACTGGGAAGGGACCAATAGGTGGTTCTCTTCCGAACATAAGGAAGAAAGGCGTCTGGCCAGTACTAGCATGAACACTAGTATTATAAGCCCATAACAGTGGACGAAGCCTGGCCAACCAATCACCCGAATGATCAACATGAGTGCGAAGCATAGCTAATAGAGTTTGATTAAACCTCTCTACTAGTCCGTTGCCTTGCGGATGATAAACCGAGCATTGCACATGCTTACAGCCGAGATCCGACAAGACGTGCTTAAAGATGCGACTCTCGAACGCTGGCCCAGAGTCACTCATTACTCTGACCGGCGGACCGAAATGAGCAAATAAAGCATACAACGGCGCTAAAGCACTCATAGCTGTTTCATCCGTGACCGGAAAAGCTTCACCGAATTTAGTAAAATAATCTATGACCACCAGTAACTTAGAAAACTGGCCAACTGGCGAGGTCAGTGATAAGAAATCTATAGCAACAGTGTGCCAAGGACGCCCTACCGGAATAGTCACCAGATCCATCGGGGGTACTGGTGCATTCTTAGCTGCTAGGCATCGAGCACAACGACAGGTATAATTCTCTACATCACTGGCCATGTTGGGCCAATAACACGTATATCCCAACTTCTCAGAAACACGCTTCTTTCCAAAATGACCATCCTCGTCATGGAACTGGCCTAGTACCGCGGGCCTGAGCCCTTCTGGCACAACCGGAACCAATCGAGGCATATCATCCGGAAGAGGTCGAACACGACGAACGAGGACTCCGTCAATAACGTCTAACTGGCCCCAGACCTTACGATATGGCACATATTCCGTGCCCGGCAATTCATTACGAGCTAGAGGGCTAGGGTCCAGACGACGACGTAGAACAACCGATAGAAGAGGATCCAATTCCTGAGACCGACGCACCTCATCAGCAGTCCATCGAGAAACGAGCGTAAGAATACACAAGAGACTCGGGCCGAAGAATCGACTCTGGCCAGCAGCGGGCTCCCCTCGGGATGCCACCGCAGCGGCTGACGACACATGAGGCTTAGAAACAGAATCAGCGGCTAACAACTTAGAAGCCTGGCCCTTCGGTGAGCCAGGTGGTGCTGTCGAAGGGTTATACACCACACGAGATAAAGCATCTGCATTGATGTTCTTGGCACCTTCCTTATAACGCACGGTAAACTTGAATGCTTGTAGTGCGAGCAACCATCTGGCCACCTTGGGACTGCAGGACTTCTTAATCCACGAAAGAGGACGATGATCAGAGAAGCAAATGACCTCGAGGGGGTAACCTAGAATAAAATGCTCAAAGTGCAGTAAGCTCTTGAGAAGCGCGTAGGCCTCTTTCTCATACACTGGCCAATTGAGCTGTGACCCCGACAATGCTTGACTGTAATAGCCAACCGGTCTACCATTTTGTTCTAGGACCCCTCCTATAGCATAGTCACTAGCGTCTGTACACAACTGGAATGGTTGATCAAAGTCCGGATATGCCAAATAAGGCAATATAGCTAGAGCCGCTTTTAATTCATAAAAACTGGCCTCATGTTCGTCACTCCAAGTGTCTTCTAATTTCGGATCATCATTCTTACACAACGTTAAAATACGCTGAAGAGGTCTAGCGTGGTCCGAAAAATCAGGAATGAATTCTCTATAGTAACCAGCTAACCCCAAGAAGGAGCGCAACTCCACAACATTCTGCGGAGCTGGCCACTTCGTAATTGCTTCAACCTTATTAATAGCTGGTCTCATACCTTCACCATCGAAGACGTGAGCGAGGTACTCCACCTCGGGCATACCGAAGTCACACTTCTCGGCCGACAAGGTCAAATTGTACCTGGCCAAGCGTTGAAACACAATACGCAGGTGCTCCAAGTGCGTCTCCGGATCAGGAGAAAAGACGAGGATGTCGTCCAAATAAACCTTCACAAATGGCAAGTCGGCGAGGATGCGGTCCATACCCTTCTGAAATCTGGCCGGCGCATTGGACAATCCGAATGGCATCCTTTTCCATTGGTACAACGGAAACCCTGGCCCGGGACAGAACGCCGTTTTATGGCGATCCTCCGGAGCCACTCGGAACTGCCAATAGCCTGATTTCAGATCTAGAGTTGAAAATACTTTGGCGCCCTGGAGGTGCTCCTGCACGTCATCTGGCCTTGGAATCAAATATGAATCCAAGACTGCGACATCATTGAGCTTGCGGTAGTCAATGCACATCCGACATTTCCCGTTCTTCTTAGGCACGTACACACACGGGAAACGATAAGGGGACGATGACAACTCGATAACGTCGCTGGCCAACATGTCGTCGAGCATCGCTTGCACCTCCTCCCTCCACTTGTGAGGTATCCTTCTTATCTTCTCCGCAATGGGGACATCCGTCAGCAGGGGGATCTGATGATCCATCTCCGTAAATTCTCCTGGCCTGACTGTAAACAATTGCGCATACTCATTGCACAACCGTCTATAAGGCTCATAACGAGGCTCATCCGGAAAAGCAGGCATTTCTAGCGCTTCATCTTGGAAGTCAGGGACGGCAAAGCGCATAGGACCCGCAATGTCGTCATCCTTCATATCATCCGGATCTACATCCTCATCTGGCCAAGTCTCAGGCGGAGTCAACCCCTCTAACGGCACACGCGAAGGTAATTGCGTAGGGCCTGTCACTTCCGGCGTCCGGGCTTCACGGACCGTACAAATAACTGGCCGTGACCGTCCGTCGTGAGTCGGAACAGAGCCCAACAAAATGTCATAATTATGGGTAACCTGGCCTGGCGCTCCAGGAGATATAACTCCTGGCCCCTTCGAGGCCTGTGCTGAGCCCAGGTTGTCCACTTGCACACCTTGCTCGCAATAACTTGCGACTGGCGATGCAGTGGAGTTCCCCGGCCCCAGCGAGGTACCCTCTACAAACTCAACATGGCCCTTGGGCTGACAACCCAACGGAGCCACAAGATCTTCACCAGTCTGAATGGCAACCGTTGCCACAACCGGTGACATAATCGATGGTACCGATGAATCTGTCGAATACTCCTCATAATTAGCCTCAATACTAGCTCGGCGTCGACGCTGACGACGTTCACGTCGATTACCGTGGTGTCCAGGTCTCCGACCTCGTCGCTTGGGCAGAGACGAATCTTGATCAGACACCAACTCCGTAGCCTTCGGTACCACATTGGCTACTGGCCGAGCAGGGCGTAGTACAACAGAGGGAGAATAATGGGTCGTGTCCACAACCGACTTCGGGGGCTGGCCTAACGCTCGTACCAACCCACCCAATGACGTAGTAAACCACGGCATAGGAGACTTCTCTTCGGTAGGCACAACCAATACTGGGGGGTTACCACTGGTAAGAAGGTCAATACCAAAATGACATAGAAAATCGTGTCCAAGAACCACATCATAATACAGCTCTTCCACCACCATAGCTGATATCGTAAAACCCACACTGGCCATCTCCTCCTTGCTTCCCTGAGGCTGCCACTCGCCCCAGGGGTCCTTGAACACAGCGGTGTCATACAATAGATAATTAATTACCATACCTCCCACCAGACGACATGGAGTCTGATCCACCGTAATCAATTCCATACCTGGAATCGAACGAATCTGGCCCCACATAGCCCGCGGGACTGCGTCCTTTGAGACTATAGTGTGGCAACTCCCTGTATCAACCAGAGTCCGCAACAACGGGCTACGAGCTCCAGACACAGGGCAACTCAGCACTCCACGTACGAAGGAACCACCCTTCCCTCCAAAGGTAGATATAACAATACTTTTACTCTCAGATACATTACGAGTCAGAAAATCAATTACAGGCGAAACTGTCGCAGAAATGTTACAGCCGGTAGCCGGCGGTCGCTGGCCAGGCGGCCGCCCTACTCGTTTCCCTGGCCCTTGCGGGCCCTCTGAGGACACCTCCTAGCCATGTGTCCTTCCTTCCCACAGATGAAGCAACCCTTCTCATGCTTCTTCTTCGTACACAGGTGGGTCAAGTGTGGACCCTCACATATGCCACACTTCCTCAATCCTTGCGGACGACCTTGTCCTTGCTGACCCTGCTGCTTCTTCACAGTCTGCAAGACCTGGCCAAGTCCTTCCGTCACAGGCTGAAATATCTCTCGGAGGGACCTAGTCATCATAGCCTCGAACTCGGCTTGCGTCGGTACAGGCTTCTCCGGGCCCGTCTTATCATTGGGCAAGCCTGCAGCCACTGCCTTGCTGGCCTGTGCCGAAGCCTTGTAGTCATCCACAATATCGCAGATATCCTTGATAGTCCGTGGCGATCTTTTCCTAAGCTCTGGTTGCGCCGCCAGTGGCGCAGCTTCCACGCAACGATCAAATATCTGTCGATCCATAACCTCCTTAGGTAACTTGCTCGTATCTGGAAGGGCCCTGTTATAATCCTTCATATACCTACTTAATCTGGCCGCGAACGCCGAAAAGGGTTGGCGACCATCCCAGGATAATCCATGGAACGCCTTCAAAATCTCGTCCGGTTGCCAACGCGCGAACAGCCCGAGGAGCATCTCCTTATCACTGGCCCAGTCCTCCTTGGTAGCCAACGTCTCCCAGGAGTCGAAATAATCATCCTCCAGGTACAATCCAAGAGTAGCTGCACGGACTTCGTTAGGCCAGTGAGCCGCCTCGGCCGCCGCCTCATAGCGTTTCAACCATACGCGAAAATCAGTAGTCCCATCATACCCAGCAGGCATACGATTAGTAATCTGGACGTTCACAGAGCTCCTCACTCTTGCGGGATCATTCTGTCTTGATGGGGTCGTGTCCTGCGTGGCTGGTGCCGTGGAACTGGCCGCCCGACTGGCCGCGACTTCCTCAAGGAGTTCGTTATACTGCTGTGCTGCGGTTCTGGCCATGTCGGTGAGCTGTGCCATCTGCTCGTCAGTAAGACCCCACGCTTGACCCCGTTCTGTCGCTTCATTAGCGGCAACGTCAACATCAATCGGTGATCTAGCCGATCCAGAACTCATATTCGTTGTTGTGCTTGGTGTCAGAACAAGGAGCTGCTACCAATTGTGAGGGTTTCAACACAACAACGCTTGTTATCCGATATACGTTAACAGATAATAGTCCAGAGTCTGAGCCAAACCAATGCC
Source organism: Perkinsus olseni (assembly GCA_013115135.1). Lineage (NCBI taxonomy): Eukaryota > Perkinsozoa > Perkinsida > Perkinsidae > Perkinsus > Perkinsus olseni. Next base: position 14,637 of record JABANP010000668.1, on the reverse strand, counting down.
ACCAGAATACCCAAGTGGTACGATACCACAGAAGAGAAGAGAGAAAGGCTACTCTTCCTAGACGGTCTGTCTATCTGGCCTCAGCCACGCAAGGCGCCTCACGCTATGCGCATGCGTGCTGGCCGAAAAGGGACAGCGAAGCACAATAAGAGTACTGGCCTCGAATGAGTAGACGGAAAGAGACTATAGAGACTCAGTCTGATAATTATAGTAATGGTAGAACTGGCCCTGGCGTGCGCGCAATACACCAAGGGAGTGAGTGCCATCACAAAGTTGCAACACGAAGCTTACTTTTCGCGCGCCGAAAAATCTTTCTTTGCAGTGCAAAGTTTGCACGCATGGACATAGCGGTGTTGAAGTTAAATTGAACTTGTTCCGAAAAAACATCAAGAGAATACGATATACCATCGAATTCACGGAGGATTCCGGTGGAATCCTTGGTGTGGAATCATTCCACACTTGAAACTTTGAGTTTCGTGATGTAACTTTTTAATCCGAACATTGGTCCTTCCGATTCGATTCGGAAGTTCCGAAGGACTCCTTCGTGAGTTCAATTTCGATACGACAGAGGTTCCATGGTAGAACGTTCAATTTTCAACTTCAAATTCACGCTGGGACCTTCAATGCTCGTCTCTCAGCGCAAAGGGCACCGGCTGTCACGCCAATTTTACACGATAGTGATCTTCAAAAACTCTTCCGTTGCCAGGGGCCCGACTCGGAGGAAGTAAGGCAGCAGCTGAGCAAGACCGCAAGTATCGAGTGAGGGTTCGACCACTGACGCATCACTCAGCATTCACCTCTGAGAGGCTACCGCCTTGGGCCGCCAGCTGGTCAGACTGACCAGGTCAGCCACCTCATTGCCCTCGACTTTGGAGTGCCCTTGGGACCCAGTGTAACCGTACTAGCTCGGTGAGTCCTCGAAGGAGGATGGCAATCTGCCTGGCCTTCTCCCATTTCTGGGTTCTGGCTTCAATGTTCGTGTTGCTTTGGACTTTCATCTTCACGGCTCTGTGAACTTCAACTTCGCAACTTTGCGAATTGCAAATGGGATGCTCGATTTCGTTGTTCGCAGCCCCTTCTCTCAGAAAAGGTTTCTGCCCTTTATCCCACTGTGAACTCGGCGAGATCAAAAATGCGTGGAACAAAGATCATGTCATTATATGAACTGCCCCACGACAAGATGCTGCACAACGAGAACTGAATTGCGGATCACAATCCGTGAACCTGCCCGTGGAGAAGATGACTCTGAGAGGCACATCTGGGCGGGAGCTCCACGCAGTGCGTGGCACCGTGCCACTGGCACGCACAACGGGATGCTGTGATCAGAAGCCTCAGGCTTCTCAGGCTTCAAGTCTGCAGAATCCTTTGTCCGCTATAACCGCTCTTCATTCAGTTGACACACTGTGTCAGTGTCAGACACAGCCAAAGGCATTATTTGGTACCTGGTGAATCATTCAATCAGTACCAACACTAGGCTCTTCGTGACAGAGCCTCCACGCTATTTCCTGATTCGACTGGCGGGTTATCGTTTAAAGCATTGAGGAAAGGTCCTCAAAGGCGAGCCAATCATTTGGCCACAAGCGGTTAATCAGAATAACTTATTCTGCCAGTGATGATGAAATTATCGACCTTCCGAGGTTTATCAATGTACATGCGCGTGACATCAAGCTCAAGTTCCTCTACGACGGCAATGTCGTGCGTAGAGTGACATCGCCGAGTGATTGCATTTCGTTTGAGCAGCTCTTGAATCAAGCCATCCCGGCCTAGACGCATCCGAGATGCACGGGGTAACTCTTCTCTATCGTAGAGACTCTATACTGACGTCGATGGAGGCCAGTGTCTGGCAGATACTGTCCGCTAACCCCCACCTTTTTGGCGACGCGACGGAATTGGCGAACGACAGAGTACGTACTAAATCCCCCGTACTAAATTCCCCCGTCCTGAATCTCTGGTTTGAGGCGTCGACTGGGACGATGCTTGCCGAACGAGCGGATCACTCCGTCGTCACTTATAGCTCCTGGAACCGCTCGCACTTGCCGTAGCAGTTTTTATAGTACTCTACCTTCGCTCAATCTGATGTTGCTCATGCTCTCGTCTTGGCTGAGCAAGCTACGGATTGAATCATCTCGGTACACCGAGTCGTCTCACCTCATTAAGCTCATTCCTCATCTCACCCAAAAGCTCGATCATTATTTTGAGTATACTCGTGAGAACGAGTACATAAAAGCTTCCGCTTACCTTAATCCAGATACCAGGAATATCAGTAGTGATATAGAGAAGAACTCTGAGAGGTGGGTCGTGAGTGATGAAGAAGGCCGCAAATGCGTTCTGAGATGCATCGACAAGATGGGTGTGCGGCGTGAGCAAGTTGATGATGACGGCGGTGCCGAGCCAGAGAAGATCGACCAAGAAGAGACGCTGGGTTCCGACTTCGTGCTGACATGTGCTGCGCGCTACGTGTGGGGACAAGGTTGATGCTAGCACTGCTGAGATGGATGAAGATCGACTGGAACGGCATCTCAAGACCTACGAGCAAAGAGCGAGGGATCCCCGTCGTCGGAAGGCTCTGTTGCAGGACTGCCCAAGCGGACCAGAAGGCACCGCTCAGAGGTACAGTAAATTTTGGACAGGCTGTGATGATCTTGAAGAGGTATACCAGGTGAGTAGAAGTTTCTTCTGATATTTATCCACGCCATTAGGACTTGCTCGCTAACTCTTAGTGGCATGAGACATCATATATAGACTCAGGTGGCCTCTCATCTCTCTTTGGTTCCAGCTACCTCCGTAAGCTCAGAGGCTTCTTTCTCGATTGCAACCGCATTAACAAGGTGACCATTAGCGAGTTGCACCCGTGCGGGCTCGATTTGACCCTGTCAAGGTCGAATCGCGCCAGGATGGGTGCAACTAGGTTGCGAGGGTATATGTTATGTAAAAGCCTGCCAGTTGACGAGGACGGGAAGCTAGTGACGACCGTGAAGTGACCCCGATCACCCGGCCAACTCCGCCGGTGATGTACTCGAGCTGTGGCTGTCGAAGATTGGTGTCCCTTCAGATTCTGAGTCTGAGATTCTAATTAGCACCAGCAACCTTATGAGATTACCTTATCGATTGATCAATGCATGGAATAATAGGGTAGTTTCTTCATGAGGTCATCTTACTAACATGGTTGAGTTGAACTCAATGAGTTCCCTTTGCATGCATGCTATGGCTGGAGTGCATGTGATCTCGTAATGAGTATCACCAGACTAGTAATGGAGTGAGGAACTTCGTAGAGAAGTCAGTGACTTTCTGTCGCCATTACCGCTGAATGACGCTTCATTGGTGCGTCTGCGGCAATAAGATCGCACTCTGCGATGGGCTATCGCAGAGTGCGAGATTGCCATCGCCGATGGCTGCACAGGGTCCTATAATTAGGACAGCCGAAACGAAACAGCCGAAACGAACCAGCCGATTTCACTAGAGCCGAACTCGGCGAACCGAACTCACCGAAACAAGTGAGAGGTCATCGAACCGAATCGCACCGAACTATGATTTTATCTTTCGGTGCCCACCCCTATTGCCCAATCGTTCAACCCTGAGTAGCAGTGAGGATCATATCGTACTGTTGCAACTCGTAGAAACTCTGCTCGTGTACCACAAATTCGTACAGTTTCACCTCATACAGTTTCCAGTCGTATAGTTTCGATTCGTACATTGTCATTTCGTCCTGTTGCACTCAGTACAGTATCATTCCGTACAGTGTCGAATCTTACAGTGTCCACCAGTACAGTGTCATATCGTACAGTGTCCGCTCGTGCAGTTTCACATAGTACAGTGTCATATAGTTGACCCTGATATATTTTTGTGTCTACATAAGTGATACTCTCACACACGAAATCTCACAACCTGAGTCCCAGTAATGACAGAGAAATCAAAAAAATACTGTGTGTTCTATTATTTTGTAAGGGGGTTTAGCAGCTTCCCCTACCAGGGATTTACATAAAATATGTTATAATAGATTATTCCTTCGCTCTCCGCTGTGGTTACAGAATATCAGCAGCAACAGTGGCAGGCGGAGCTTCGAATCCTGTAGCATAGCGGAACGATGACGCTTTCCTATTCACAGTTAGGAGTTGTAGACACGTGACCCTCCTGCAATTCATCATCTCGTGACGAGATTCTCGTCAAGATAGGTATTCAAGAATCTCGGAATGCGTCTAAGGTGACCTCATTGGACTGCAAGATCCATACTCAATTAACAAGTACCCAACCCGCGTACCTATTGCGTCCTAACTTCATTCTGATCAACGCAACTGCTACTATTACTGCTTTGAAAACCTTCGCCTTACGCAACAAAAGCATCTGCTGTCTTCCAAAATTCAAAATGGGTGCAGAAATGAACTCAGAGTAGCCGATCACTACTGCACACCAAGGCGAAGGTGAAAAATCTTCACTGGAGATTCACCAGTAAGTTGGTTGCCAAATGACATAAGGTATGTCACATACCCCCCAGAAAAGTAGTCCTGCTGACTGCATAACTTTACTAATATCACCACATTGGTCAGAATCGTATACGATGAATAGTTGATCGCCAACCTACCTCCTACAGAATCATTCCTTTACGATAACACTCTCACGAGTTTTTTGTTAGCACCATATCCGGCCGGGACCACCAAGCGGGTCTTAATATTATTTCATTTGTGGATTCTTTGTAAAGAATAGATACATAAGAACTGAACAACGTCTCCATTTTGGCCAAGTAGGGACTCGATATCGTCAGTACTTGAAAGCCTTCAGCCGAATCCTCGGGCCCAAGCATGGCCGGGGAGACACCCGTGTGATAGAAGCTGGTCTTCGTGTAGTGACCACCCATCTCAAGCGTCGCAATAGCCGGATTTGCACGGAAGTTGGCAAAGACCCGCGCAAACTCCCCTTTGGGAACATCCATGTACCTGTAATGTCCGCCTACTGTCCGCAGAGCTCGCCTGAACGGGCTTGGCTGCCAAGCGTAGCATTTGGCCTTTCCAGGTGGTACGTCACACGCCTCCCTGGTAAGTTTTCGTTGAGGAAGGTTGGTGGCCAGAGGGTGTAATAAGAGAGTATTGGGCTCCCCCGGGGTCTCCTGGAGGTAGAAATTAACATAGATGTAGGGATATTCTGTGGGATCTTGATATTTACCATCCAGTCTGAGAGTAATCCGAGAATATTCGTCAAAGTCCACACCATTGTAGTGCAGATCGACAATAGCACCGTTCGCAGAGCTGTAGCCAAGTGAAGCCTTAGTCGGAGAAGTGTACTCGAAGAAAAGGCAGTCCATGGTCGTACCGTCCGGGTGGGGGGGAACGGCTTCGACAGAGCAATACTTCCCCGGGGACAGAGCCTCAGACGGGCTTGCGATGAAGATGGATGAAACGATCAAGACGATCCCAGCCAGCATGTAACGGTAATGAAAACACTGCTTGGAACAGTTCGAATGGAGGGATCGAATTCGAGTTCTAACAGGAGGCAATGGCCGCTCACGCCTGTAGCCAAGTGAAGGCAGAGTGAAGAATAAGTTAGTGACTAACTAACTAGAGTAAAGACGAGTCTTTACTCTAGTTACTAGTTCGGCTGACCGACTCCTCACTTTGCCTATAGATTAACGAGTCGTTAAGCAAACCGCGTCACGCTGTCAGGACCAACTCGTACGCATGTAAACCGCGCCACCACCAATAGTAACTGAAAGTTAATACGTCTTTTCCTGGGTTCATAATAAAAGAATGGGGATGAGGGGAGGTCGACGCACCTGGCACAAAGACAGTGACGCCTCGAAGACAGTCCCATCAGTGGCGAGTCGCCACTGGCGACACGAGGAAAATGCAGCATCTATCAGAAAAACTTCGAGAGACAGCAATGGAGACAAGTGGCGTGAAATTCACGCCAGCAGATGTTACGCTCCGTGACGAAGCTTCCATCTATGTTTATTCGTGGCACGCATTGCGTGCAGAGTAGCCTGGGAGTTAGCTTGCTGTGATAGAGCATTGTGCCACAGTCTTGATGAGTAGCCTCAAGACTAGTTGTATGCGTACAGCGTATTGCGCAGTAGTCATCTATTCCTTTATAGCGTAGACAACTATTGCACGCACATACATAAGGTGCGACTCTTACTCCTACCTTCGGTGGCCTAGTGTTACCAGTGGGCTCGACGGCTACCCAAAACATTACACAGCTTTCGACGGAAGCCTATCGTTATGACGATCCATCTCACAAGCTCCCTTTGGCCCTGTGATCCACGTATGAGTGAGAAGACTGCAACAGCAGAGGAGATATGATGGCGCGGACCGCGCCATATGGTACTTGTTACAAATGGCGTGCGCCCAACCAACCTATTGCATTTGACGCCATCCACAAGGCTGTCTCGTGTTCCAGTTCAGTCCTCCAACAGCGGTGGAGCTATCGAACTGCAACCATGAGAAACTAACGACTCATGAACCGTTGCAGTCGCAGAGGTGAATTGATCTCAGCCTTCCGCACCCTGGATGTGAAGGTTTTACTCCACTGGAGTCAACTGACATTCTGGGGCTCTATCGGGCAGTGACAATTCTTGCACTCGTCTGCGCTATACCTCACTAGTCGAGATTAGTTCTATCATAGGACCTTTGTGAGCGAGTTGGCGATCGGAAGTTGCTAGTCGCAGTACGTAGTACTCGAGCGAGAAGTTCTCGCCGAGAACGTCTTAGTATTCCGACGGAATAATTCCGCATAACATCGACAAACCAGATAACATAAATGATATGAGAATAATCTCCCTGCACAATTCGCTTGAACTAAATGAGGCATACGCGAATCTTGGCACACTCACACGAATACACATACCGTGTTGTCGTGCCGGCTGCCCTCGCCATGCAATATCGAAAATCTCAAGGAGTTCGAGTCTCGACGCCAAGGTTTGCGAAGCGGGACTGACAAGTGAATAACTTGAAGTGATACATGTGAGGTCTCACTTCGTGTGAGACTGCTACCGGTTTCCCGCTGCCGCGGACTGAGACAGCCTAGCGGCTAGGCCCTAGCCAGCACTGGCCCATTGAGTCCTACTCAGTAGACGGCCAGCAGACCCGGCGTCCGGGCAACCGGTCTACAGCTCTATCCAATGGATAGTATCCATGCCCTCCAGAGCAGGCGACTAACAACTAAGGGTGGCCCAAGCTGCTAGTGCTGCTGAAGCGCGGCTGGAGGGAATTGAACCTGCGCGCAGCGCGATTATGCAACTTAGCTCGGCTGATGTCGTGAACCATAATTGAGAGTTCAGTTGCCTGGCAGCCAGTCAACTAGGGAAGGCTACTCTGAAATCAGCCTAATTTGAGCGAGTCGCTGGATCGAAACAAGCTGCCAGCTCGCCGCTGGGTTTGGCTGGTCTGGTCATTATGACAGGCTGGCAGTTTTTCGCCTCTTTGACGGAGTATCTCGACATGACTGCCACATACACTCTATCGACTTACATGAATCTTCTACAGGGGCAAGATGCTTCGGATACCTTCGACTCGGCGTATCGACGCGACGACGTTATTTTACATCAGGTGTTGGAGCTCTCGTTCATAGAGAGGCCAAAGGAGCTAAAGATGCGCCCTGAGAGTATGTCGGCGACTGATCTCAACCTGCTTCGCTCAGAGAACTCAAACCAGAGAGGTTCTCAGGTTTGAGGTGGCAGTAGAGAACCATGTACTTTCAAGCGGACATTAAACCACTTAGAATATTTCAATTACGGAGTGTTATTATACATGGCATCTACCGCTAGAGTCACAACACGGCTGATGAGGAGACACACGAGTCGTGTGACACGACGCAACGCTAATCAAATACATCGAGATATCCTTAGTGTAATCACGTTACACCTACGGCGGCTGTTCAGGACTGTCAATCTGGTTGACGATCACGGGAACAGACTGAGTTGGGATGAGATTCATAATGTCAATGCTCCTCGTCTTCCAATTAGGGAGCACGTGAAGGAACAGCCATTTCATTCAATCATATTGAATGCCATTCGAATATGCCCTCTTGCGGAGAACGCCCATCGATGAAACGACCCCGGCTGGAGCGCACACCGTGTACGGCACACGCCTCTAGTGAACATTATGTGGGCGAGGGCGCTTTCGTTCGGAGCTTATGCGCGCTCCATCTTCAGCATTTGCTTTGACGAGTGCGCTAACGCCATGTATTTGCGTATGCGCCTCGACGGCTCAAATTCGTTTTCCGGTAGCAGCCGCTTGAGTAGTCTTCGGCTGACGAGGCTACTAAGTTGGTAGTACGGTACTAGCCTTCAGCTGCACTCGTTCCCGTGCCGGCGCAAAGAATAGTGAAGCATGGCCTGCTAGTCCTTCATCGATAATTGCCCTCAACGTTACATCAAGTTGATGCAACGTTCCTACATTCAGCCATCAGCTGTTCCTTCTCATTCAGGCAGTCAGCAACAAGTGACCTCACCTTGGCTCGGTGATCATTTCGCAAACTGATTCGTTCGTGGAAAGGGGCACCTGTAGCGCAACTGGCTGTCGGGCTTTCGTTTACGACGATAATCGTTGAAATCAGACATCGTTTTGCCATTAGTCAACCCTGACAGCTGGTCGAGATATGCATCTGCATTTACCAAGTCACGAAATTGCTTTTCTCTTGCTTTCATTTGTGGCCGTCACGGCAACAGTGGAGTCCACAGTGTGGACTCCGTCTGAAGTCGTGACTACTCTGTCATCTGAAGTTGTGACGATCATAAGCTCCCTCTTCGATCATAGTCTTTGTTGAAACTGGGCAATATTCCTCTCCTTCGTCTATCAGGTATGTTCTCGCTAACATCAATGGTTCCATCTCTATTCCTAACATAATAACTTCTATTGGCATTATTAGCGATTGTATGATGACAATTCCACGCTAGTACTTCAGTAAGATCTCTTGGCGCAGTTCCAACATTATAGATTCTAGGGGCATCTTCCTTCCTTTTGTTAACTATGCCATTTTCAACCCACAGAGGTAAGGTCTGATCATAGTACTGGTAATCCATAGGATAATTACAAAGACTTTCAACCATGCATCTGTTGTACAGATCACCTCTTTCAGATTCACTATAGAGATTGCTACTAATCTGAATATTAATGTATGAATCAATGATATTTCTGTCTGTCGCTGTTTGATTTATCATTGCATCCACCACGTAGTTATATTCTCTGAAAGAGTTTATCATTCCAATATCATCAATCATGCAAGATCCTGAGGATAAATAACGATATGCTCTTGGCAAAGCTCTGCAAGCTTCAGGATATCTATCAGAATGAGGATTGTTCGTTACCATGATTTTAGATGCAACAGGAGAATAAATACTTAATAATCTCGTCAAAGTTATGTCATATTTCCGATGCCTCAGATTTGACTTCAATCTGTATCTTTGTATAAACTGATTGGTTCTTATCTGTGTCGCTCCCCCAACCCTGTCTAGGATCTTCGATAGATTGTTTTCCCTCAATAATGCTAATGTATACATCTGAAATATATCCTTTTTAAACTCATCAACCGTTATTTCTGACAATTCTTTATATTTATTCATGTAACTAAATAATAATTTCACATTGAATTCAATGTACATGAATTGTCCTGCTTGATTCGATGCCTCTTGTATCTCCGCCGGAGTGATTGAAGTGATGAAATTCCTTATATCTTCCTCAGTGACCTCACGCACCTCATTTAGAACTCTGATTGTTGCTTCATCCGAAGGTGCATTGTATAGATTCTCATCAAGATTGCGGTTCCTAACATTGACGACAGGCCTTAGCGTGTTTTTATTCTGTTCTCTGTAGTGCTTGCTAAGTTTTTCTCTTTAGTCGTCAATGTGCCAAGATGGCTACGGGTGATACAACACAAGCTTTCTGGCTAAGATGAGGACCATACAACCTGTTAGGAGGAGACAACAACTTTTGGGGTTCACCACATTCGAACTCGGGGAGTTTCTTCAACGGATTATGGTGAAGCATTTTCGGGCGACCAGTCAAAGTTGAACGTCAGCGGAGATGTTTGACCAGAAGCTGGCAGAATCGCACTAGGGGAACAGCTAACCAGAAATACACAGGTGGCCTGTGACAGGTCCCTCCAGGTCCGTACAAGGCAGAGCCCTCGAAAAGGGCGACCCTACCGATTTGGCAGGGTTCGCCGCAAAACACCACCGGTAGGCCTCCAAAGGGCAGCTGGCTTGCGGGTTTCCCGTGAAGAATCCGTTTGAATGTCGCCGACGCTTTATTGTCGGAAATGACAGAACACGACTTGACAGTCACTCCTCCGACTTGTTTGACTGACATGCCATTCCATGCTGAAATAACTTGATGAGCAGTTTCTCAGAGACACTTTCTCTACGCGCAACACCCGCAGGGTGCCCTTAGCAGTCGCCCCACCGATATAGGACGTCCTCACGACTTCTCTCGCCTCCGGACCGAGAATTTGCCTACTTGGACCGGATATCATATCCGGGATATGCCTATGCCTGTCTCCACATGTTGAGGGTGGGTCTCGTGCATAAAGATTCGGAACCCAAGACCATCTCGTTCCGCTTCGACCCTCATACCGGGAGGTCAGCTCACCCACCCTCGTTTTCTGTTGAATGGACACCGGATTCCGGTGACCGGAAGCCCCAAATGGCTTTAGGCTTAAAGCCTTTAGCGATTCGTCAGCGCACAGGGCAATGGCTCTCATCAGCTCGGGGGCGAATGTGGCACAGCCTCCGTTTGAGACTCTCAAATTGAGAGGATGCGGGCTAGCCGCACGGACGTGTCACCATCTCGAAGAGCTCGTGGTGAAGTTGCCTCTCAGACGCTCCCATTCCTTTCGATTAGACCTTGACCCCCTTCCTGACATTGTGCTTGTCTTGGTTTCTACACCTTCTCCCGTGCAAGTTTGACACGCGAGCAGACAAGAATGACATTGTTGAATCCAAGAATGACAATGAGAATCCAAGAATGTCAAATGTGATATCTGTGGATGCAAGTTTGACAATGAGAATTCAAGAATGTCACACCCATAATATGTCCGGTCCAAGATTGACACTGTTTAGCTCAACTTTGACAGGCCTATTTTTGTCCTATTCAAGATTGACAGTATTCCATCCAAGAGTGACTTTGAGCACTCAAGTTTGACAATACGCATTCAAGTTTGGCGACGCAACACTCGTACCGTTACGGTACGAGTAATTCGTACCGTAACGGTACGAATACTAGCAAGGAACTGATGAGTAAAAAGCTCATCTCGCTCTTCCACAGTAAAAGCAGGCATTAAGTCAATTGTTCACCCAAGGCAGCCAAAGCCTCAGATTATCAAAGTCAGATAACGTAATCGTGGATGTAGGACACCTCGAGTAACTACTTGCTGAGGCGGCATCGAGAGTAGCCGCTACCACTGTAACAACTATACGCAGTGGGATAGGAAGAACATTACTCTCATCTAGTTTTATGAATGGAATTGAGGTACATAGATAACCGATTACTTGAGCGGAGTGAATGGATAACACTATGAAGAATGATGGAGACGGGGAATACATCGGAGACTCTCCGACGGAGAGGGTCTACGTCGTAGACTGCGATTTCTCTCACAGACTCATTGTCCCCCAGCCTACTCTTAAACTAAACTAAGTCTGTTTTCGTCGAGAGCTCCTCGAGGTTGTCAGTCAGTTTCGCAGTCTCCAGAGTAGCGGAGTGCCGGCTCATCAGTCATACTTCATCCAGGCAAGTACCCAACATGAGAGATGAAAATCGGAATTATTATTTCACAATTATCATGCCTTGGTGAAACTGGTAACAAAATACAAATACTTCTTGATAACGGAATGCTACTGCGCAAGACGTACAGTTGCCACATGCGTCACTGGTTTGATCCCCAGGTTGAGATCGGTCGAAGACATACTCTCGCGGCATCTCTTGAGCTCCTTCGGCCTCTCTGCGATCGAAAGCTCCAACACCTCATGTAAAATAACATCGTCCCCACGATACACCAAGTCGAAGATATCCGAGGCATTTTGCTCAAGTAGAAGATTTCTGTATGTAGGCAAGGTGTATATGGCAGTCATTTCGAGCCCAGCGCCGGAGTTCCACCCGTAGAAGAAGTGGAAGATTGCCAGCCTGTCATAATTGCCAGACCATCCCAACCCATCGAATAGCAGAGCATTAACGAAAACGTCGGGGTCCAGGGTAGCCCATGCCGGAGCGGGAGGAATGACATCACGACCCACAGGCGCGACGATCCCTAAGAACATGATCCACGCTACTTGGCAGTGGACGTATGGGCGAGCGTAAACCCATCTAGACAGGGCAAGCAGCCAATGCCGCGTCCGCGGACTCGGTCTAATAGCGAACATGGCATTCATGAGGCAGTCCTCCGAGTTGAAATCAACCGCTGACAGAATTTCTACACCATCACCCCAGTTTTGAGGAAGGGCAAAGGCTGGGTGTCTGTACCAGTAGGCATCGAAATCGATCCACATCACAACGCGGTCCAGCTGCAGCAAGGCCAGAACCAGGAGATACTTCTGAAGGGAACTTCTCGCTTCACCCGTGACGAAGTGCAATCCAGACTCCTCACACGCTTTAGAGGCAACACCGTCGAGCGCGTAGACGATGACGTCATTATCTGCGCGAAGTTCACGAGCGCGGCTCGCGAAGGCCGGGATGTGTCGTGACATCTCCTGCCCCCAAACCATCGTCCCCAGGACGGTTCTGTATGGTGGAATCTTCGACACTATTGGCAGAAGCTGCGCAAATAGCGAGGGACCCTCTTGGGCGTGAAAGTCAGGCATCACTTCTCTGATCGGGCCTTGGCCGACTTTCCCTCTGGTGATGGGTTCATGAATCTCGATCTCCCCTTCATCGTCCAGACTGTCGAGTAACTCACTCTTCTGCATCGCATAGCGGCTGTCCGATGCCGATCGCAGACACAGGCAATCGCCTGCCACCCCGAACAAGGGGTAGGCCCGACAAGCCTGCCGGCATGTGAAGGCATCGTGATTTCGTCCACCACCATCGCTGTAAATTCTCTCAGACAGTTTTGCCCTGTCCAATTGACCGATTTTTGTCGAGCCATCAACGCCCAAGATTATCCTGTCGGTCAAGGTGATGCCCAACTCCATCTCATGGCGTGCACTTTGACGGAGCATCCTTCTCAACCAAACTGGTATGTTCCACCCTTCGTCAGCCGCCAGCCAATCAATCAGGTTTAGTCCGTCGTTCCACTTCAGCTCACTCTGCACCAGGTAGTCACCGTAGGCGTGGACACAGCTCGGTTCAGATGCCGCGCAGAGCCACAGTTTGAGAATACACACGATAGGCCCGGACGGCATATACCACCTTCCCTCAACTGAGACGGCGGCTCTGTTAGCGAATGATGGGATATGATTTTCAAAACCGTTTCGTTATAGCCGCTGAACTCTATGTTGGACGTGAAATCCCGGAGAGTTATCCAATCGATCGGTCGATCCGTATCGCATTCCTCAGAAATGTGCCCCCTCTCTGCGCGGAGGCCATGCACCGTGAAGAAGAGCCTTTCGAACGTCTCAAGGACCGGCCACCTCGTGGCCATCAGTATATTGTAGTCAATCCCATTCCAAATGCTGACAAAGTAGTCGAACCACGCAATGCAGTGCATAGGGTCGCTGCCACTCGCTCGTTTCACTTGGTTCAGGCAAGATAGTAGAATATTCATAGCAACGACCGAGTTACCGACTCTGCACTGAGCTACATAGCCACCACAGCTCGCCGCGTTCTCCATGCATGCTTCGCCCAACAGGCGCGGTCCCCAGATCGTCACCATTGCCTCCACTCCAATCAACTCAGCGCCCAGGGCTGCCCACGTCAAGGCTCTGAACTCCTTCCACTCTTCGTAAAGCTCACAGTTGATATCGGGGAAGTCAATCTTCGGAGCAAGGGCCTCGGTGAGGAAGATAGTCCTGTTCTCTACAGCGATTTCTGTATCAAAGATTGGCTGAGCACAGCAGGAAGTGTGGTTATATTCACCGTGCCAGCAGGCCTTCGACCGGTCCGAGAGGCAGCAGAAATTGTAAGTGTAGCCGTAAGCCCAGCAACGGTCTGGTGAAAACTCTTCTCCATGCACGAAACAGGCCACCAGCAGATGGGCGATAGAGCGCAGGGTTGGCATGCGGAATGTTGAAATGAGAACTGAGCCGAGGATGCAACCAAGTCCAGCTAATTGATAACTCTAAATGCTCATCTGTTCTACACACCATTAGACGCGGCGGTGTGGTTTCCATCTGCATCCTTCGGGGGCTTGACACTTTGCTTTCTGTACTGCTGCGTTAGAGCTACGAGCTGTTCCTGACGAACAACCGCAATGCTGAGTGGAAAGACACGAAACGACCAGAATGGCCTCGACGACGCTGGCGTGGGCTCAGTAGACTGGGAAGCTCTCAATTTTGGCACAATAATCTCGTCACCACATAGTGGCTATGATTCGTAGCACGTGACGATCCAATGGGCTTTACGCTGAGGTGAGCGACTTGTTCTTCCGCCACCGTCGCTCGGACAATATTTCCGCTCCGCTCTTCCTCCAGTCGCTCGACTTGTTTCTCCAAAACATCACACCTAACGATTTGACCTCACTATTGTCAGTCAACCATCCCCCACCGATTCTGAAGTGAGCGTA
>JABANP010000667.1:0-23565 GCA_013115135.1 Perkinsus olseni | reverse complement strand
TACCTACAAACGAATACACCCTCCCGAGAAGGTTGGCAGTCGCCCCTCACATAAACTCCTCGACAGAGCTTGGCAGCCGCTCTGAGCTCCTTAATATCATCCTCGACGAAGACGGCCTCATTCGGTTCATACTTGTCCCCCATCAGTCGTCGAATCACATCAGTTTTTCTCGACCTAGACCCCCAACAGGTCAATGAGTAAACGAGACGGGCCGTGGCCTTTGCTCACCAGGAAGCGTGATCTTCATCACCTTCCAGAGAAGACAGTGAGACATCGTTGTTAAACGATAGATCGAATTCAGTCGCGCCATAGCGATCACCGATATTTCCAAAGACTCCACCGGTGAAGTACCTGAACGAAATCCCTACCCTCTCTTCACGGCTCAACGGATGCGCATCAATAAGCAACCACGTGCTCAGGAGCCAGTTGAAGTGCTTTGTGAATCCGAATCCTTGGACCATCGATGCGCTTTTCGTCTCCAAGCTTGAAAAGGACTAATTCCCTCCGAGTGGACTTGGAAAATTGAGCACTTCAATTAGCTTCGAAGACCATTGCCAGGGCAATTCGCCAATCAACACTCACTTAAGCAAGCCGCAGTTGTGCAATACTAATTGGACGCAGCCGATGTTGCCCCGAGTTATGATGGCCTAGAAAACAGAAGCCGCGACCTTTACTACGGATGGCCCACAGATCCTCTCCTACCAAAGTCACATGCTTGTCCTCCGAAAGAGTTCGGAAAAACGATCGGAGAGTCTCTACTCGGGCCGCTCCGCCGAGCGATGCAATTGACCAGCTGAACTTCTCTTGGTGATCATCTGCTACGGACTCCTGTGGAAGACAAGCACGTCAACCGTCCTCGACACACAGTGAAGCCACTCGTGACAAGCAGGCTCCCTCCGTCACCTTCACAAGGTTGCCAGTTTGAGAGTCGTAGTGCCAGCCTCCTTCCTCGTCAAGCTGCTGGATCCGGTGCATCTGGCCCCTCTCGTTCGTGGCATACGGCGGAGACACCTGAGTGACGTGCTGACTAAACCTTCCACCGCAAGATTCACACATTGTCAATATGCAGACGAGGTCACTAAGGGGCCTCAAGTAGGTCGTAAGTTACGACCTATCCGAGGCCGCCTCGTAACGACGCAGGCGATGCAGGGCAGAGTGAACCGATTACAACAAGAGTGATAGCGCCTCTTCATGCAGTGCTGGTCGCACACGAAGAGTTTTGGTATGGCACAAGGCAACAGTCAAGCCCAGAACTAGGAGTCCCCGTCAGAAGAAAATCGTATCTTTGGAGTGCGTGCATGACACATCGGAAGTAACTCAGACACAGAGCGTGCGAGTATTATTGATGGGTGTGAGAGACGAGAATGAGTGCCAATCAATGACTTTTGAAGAGGATGACGATTCCCTATTATCAATCCTGCGGAGGGTCTCACAAGCGATGGTGAGCCGCATTAAAACAACATCCAGCGAGCCGAGCACTACCGTCTCCTCCTCTGCTGACACCCAGCCAGCTAGTTGTTTGAATACGTGAGTGACCGATATCGTCTGGTCGAAGTCAAACATGGCCAAGCGTAGCGGAGACGTCCTCTCCGATATCATCGATAATCAATCAACAAGAGAGAGCTGCCTCCGCGGTTTCGCGTCCCTCAGCCGCCTCCGAGATTCCGAAACGATTCTACCTTCACTTGGGTCCGGGGGTATTCCGTCAAGGCCGTGAAAACGTTGAAGACGGCAATGGTTTGATCGAAATCGAACATCGCCATTTTCAGCGTGGATTTATGTGATGGCGAATATGGAGGGCTCATGATGGACTCCGACGGAGTTAGAGGTAAGCCTGATTCTTGAAGCAATCCCCAATACCAAAAATAATGTTTCCTTCCCAGGCAGCCTGTGAGCCACAGCACTCGCTACACGACATACTCATGCTTGCGCAGAAATGGTACATGTGCACAACAATACATGACGGATCGCCTTCTAAAGGTCACAGCTGCGGATACTTCCTTCGCGCCAAGAAGCTCAGCGGGGTCAACTATTCTCAATGGAATAGCGAGAAGTGACGAACTGTGTTTCCTGAAGGTACCTGCAGCATCAGGTCACATCATGAGAATGTAGTATAATAATCTCAACCGTCGGGCGATATCTACCCTTCCTGTTTCCACTATCTCCTCAAATGCTGTATGGACATGATCTCAGTAAAGCGTTTGCGGACATTTACGGTAGATAGCTATGGAGCACCGCCACTACTACTGGAGTACTACACTCCTACTCTTATCAGGGAAGCTGGATGAAGCCCTCTACCATCCGAAAAGGCGGATCTCTCACTTGGACCCTCGCGGCAGGTATGATTCCGCTTCCTCCTCCAATGGACGTAAGAATGACGGTAGCGAGGCATCCTCTACTCGACGGGGTAGGGTAGGGGGCTCGCCAAAGACGACGTGCCATAGCGATTCGTATATCAAGCACTGCGTACCTTGAATAGAAATAGGGAAGGCCCACAGCGGTGAGACGAAAGAGTCTATAGGTCCCTTCAAAATATTATATAACGAATGAGACAAAAGTTATTTAAACCGTGAGGGGGCGTTTTGCGGTGGAACCTGAAATTCAGAGGCTTTCAAGCATAGGGAATCAGAAGATGCCAATGAGTCAAACGGGAAAACGCTCCAATACGATGCGTGAAACGCCAGGGCGATGCGTTCCTATGCCTTCTTGTTTGTCGAAAAGCTGATAATAATGAAACCAACTATAATCCCACTCTGTTGGTATTATAATATTAAATCTCTAATACGTTTTTTAGAGTATGCAGATTTATATCCAACCAATTACATCGGTAGATTATTGAATTCTTACAAGGCTCGTTACACCGCGTCCTCGCCCGATTACTGTGTCCCGCGATATCACTGCATTCGGTGGGGGAGGCCTCGTTCATGCTCTTGGCCATCTTCTCGTAGAACTCCAGCGGCCTAGCTGTTATCCTCGAGGAGGCCACCAAGAATTGAGCCCAGCAGTACGTAGATAACTTCCCTTCTAGCGGCTCCCCGAAAACCTGAGTAACTGATGACCCTGCACTCGCATCGAGCAGGCCTGACCTGCTCATAAATCGCCTTGCGACACTTAGTTTGCGCAGAGACAAGCCGTTGAGAGTTCAAGTGGACGAACTGTGCTTTCACTGTGCCGAAGGATACCCCAACCAGAATCAGCCTCAGTAGACCGCGATTGGCGTGCTTGAGGGCATCCCCTTGCAGAAATAAGATATGCCTCGGGAGGTTGCCATAGTTAGATACGATATAGGTCAAGTATGCGCTACATTCATCTTGGCGAGTATCACCATCGTCGAGATGCTTAATCTGAGAACGACTGGTTCGATATTTGGCACACCCGACTGCTATTACCTGCACGGAGGAAAATAGTGGGAGAAACGGGTCGGGGTCGGTCGTTGAGTCGCACTTCTCGTAAATGGCCAAGTCCGAACCAACAGGAATAACTCCAGGAAAGTCCTGATGCAGCCAGGAAATATCTTCTTTACAGTGAGCGACCACGATGCCGAGTGGGGCCCCTTGGGTTTGATTATATTGTGCCTGTGGAAGGCACGCTCATAGCATCCGCCCTTTCCTGGATAAGATGAAGTGCCGGCACAGGCTACACCTCGGCCTGATTCACGATCGCCGAAGGATCAACTTAACGCCTCAGAAAACACCTGCCCTGCACGAGCAGAGCAAAAATCAAGCGATCGGGAATACACAGTAGATGTACCCTGCGACAGTCATCTTCGCGGAATCGGCGATGCTCACTCTCAGAAAGTAGCAGCCGACAGCATCCGAAGAGACGGGATAGACCATCGAGCCTCGAACTTTTTGGCGCGAAGTCCGACGATAATTTCGGTAATGATAAAAAATGAATCTCCACATCTGGTTTAACATCTCCCCAAGAAAGAAATTACCACCCTTCTCGAAGTGCTTTACTTCAGCTCGCTCACTACGCACGACTTACCTCGCGGATCTCTAGGACTGATGCCTCGTAGTATCTTTGGGCTTCGAGTATCGGCCAGGATTCCAGCATCGTTTCAGCTGCAGAGGACTCGAGCTCCGCCAAGAATTGATGAGCTTGTGTCCAGAAACTCGCGGAGGTTCGAACCTCCCCGAGGCGTAGCTTAATTTCTGCTACGACCATGTAGGCGAGTATCAACATAGCTGAGGAACAGAAGAGCTCGCTCGACGTAAGATAGCATTCAGTCTGCTCGATGAGGGTTTTCTGCACAGCTTCATGCACATTAACTCATGTTAAGACCGCGATCAGTCAGCGAGAAGATCCCCGTATTTCAGGGGTGTACAGTACCCGCTATCTTAAGACAGGTTAACTTCCATCGAGGTTCACGCATCCAGTTTCTAGCGTTGGGAATGAAATTTTGCATGTATATACTTTCGACTATTGTGAGTGGCTTAGGATGTAGTTACCGTAGGTATTGCGGAGACTCACGAGGATGCTCATTGTTGATGCCCACCTCTGAGGAGCTCAGAGGTGGGCATCAACGAAGAGCTCAGACTGAGATCATCAGCTCTTTTCTACGTCGAACCGAAACAGTGAATAATGTCCCTCTCACCTCGCCTCCCTACCTGGGCATTCCGTCAGCAGATCCTCCTGAAATTGATCGGGCAGTCCCGTGATGTAGTAAACCTCCTCAAGGGGCGGCGGCCCTAGTCCAGCGTAGAAGCGCTACCAGGAAGCACACAATGAGGGGTATCCACACGACATCGGTAACAGTTACTTCAGCCTTCAACTGGAAATCGGCAGCCCTGATTCGATGTCCGTGGTCGCACCCTTCTTGAGATGGATCGCACCAATGAAATGCTAATGTGTACCTCAAGAGGGAAGGCTCGCAGACTAGCAAGAAGGGACCGATTGAGAGGTGATAGACGTACTCACGTGAAGTAGCAGCTGTTAGCGAGCTCGTTGGCTCCTTCTGAGCCGACCGCGAATAAGAGAGCAATGGGAAGGGACACAGGGAGCATTGGATTCTGCAAGTTGATTCGGTGTTCTACATAATAGCGGTCAAATCCTCGAACACCATCCTTAGCTTTGAAGCGTGCACTCCAAGCGTACTTCGCAGATTCTCACTAGAATCGAGGCGCTAGCCCTTCGTAGCGGAGCTTATGATATTCACTGACTCGTGGTGGCTTCAGCCTTACCTGGAGCTGGACTAGGTCGTCCTCAAAGGCAGCCATGAAAGAGGCTCCTTGGAAAGCAGCTCGGGTATCTCATCATTAGCCACATCATTCACTCACAGTTCCTCGTATATTGGCCTTGCAAGTTCTCTAGCGTGGATTTAGCGTGGACTCACTAGTTGTTAGTTCAACAGCGAGGGTTGTTCAAGCAGCCGAGGGCGTATCGACCTTGTTATTCACAGCACGGTCGAGACTGACACAAAGCCACGAAGAATGCAGAAACGTCGGAGCATCGCAAGTAGGGAATAAACCATGCAAAATGACGTAGGTTCGCTATCGATCGCCTGGACGAAGGGACGGGTAGCCCATTAAAAACCGTAGCATGCGGCTCTGAGCAACCTTCCGGACCTTCTTGTTCTTCCTGTCCGCTCTGAGAAGACGAGCAAAGCTTGGAAAGTAAGAATAAGCGGGACAGAACACACAAGGCTCAGTAATTTCATTCGGTAGTCGGACGAAACACAGCCACCAAGCGAAGACGCGCAAGTACGATCGCGAAGAGAAGATAGTTGAAACGAAGTTGAAGAGATTAGTTGCTACTGAGAAGAACAGAGAAGCAAGAAGTTCTTCATGTAATGGTCTTACGGGTGAAGGATTCCGATCTGAGCCTCGGGAGCACACTTCCGGATCGCTCGACGATCATGGAGGACATCGAACTTATCCGTAGCGTCCTTCCCGCAGTGCGGCAAAATGGCCTTCTGCCCTCCTGGATGGTCCGCTAGGAAAGTCGTCACATCGTAGATTTTATCGGCGATTATAAGCCAGCAGTCCGTAGCCGAGTTGTGAGAGGCAACCTCAGTTGCTCGATATGTTTGGGTATTTGACATGAGCAAACGAACCTGTTGTTGCCGAATGCAGTCCTTCATTATTTCCCACAGAAAAAGCGGAGAAGTTACACTAGTCCTTGCCCAGCTCAGACAGTGCAAATCGAAAAATTCGGTTTCATCCACAGTTACCAGTAATAGTAGTAATGGGCTCGGAAACAGTAAAGGTAGTAGTAACAGTTTGCTGGGGTGAAGTACAGAATCCCTGAAAACGCTTCCTTGGATTTTGTACTTCTCCCTTGTATTTTGGGAATTGCCCTAGTTTTGCTGCTATCAACAAGCTGGTTCGTCCGATGTAAATCGTCCATGTGCAAAATTGAAGTTGATCGCCTCAGATTTACCTGCTGCTGGACTTAGTTGTCCTCATAGGAAGACTCTCACGAAGAGCGAATCCTTTAGAAACAGCTAGTGTTTTCATCATTGGCGCGATCGATACACTTCGGCAGAAGTTATACGGATTTTCGAATTAAGAGGTATTAGCTAAATTCTGGCGTGGCAGTCTGCGCGCACCCATATGATCGATATCTCAGCACGATCAATTTGATAGTGCAGGTGCCCTTCGCCGGGTAGCATGTATAGAAGAGCTCTAGAACCCATCCTGAGCTTTTATCATCGCTCCGCTCAACTGAACTCTACTCGATTCCAAAAGCGCCGTTCTCAGGATAATTTTATAATCAATGTTAACCGACGGTACTGAAGGCCTCGAAAGTGTAATCGATCGCCTCTCACCAATTGCCATCTACGACTTTCTGGAGCCCCGTGACATCCTAGCACTTCTACTTTGCAACTCGAGGTTCCTCCACTGGCTTCAACATGACGGGGCTCTCATAGTCCCCAGTGTGAGACTGGGTGCCCGACAGCAACCCCCGCAGGGACGGATAGTCCTACCATTGGTCGCTCGAGTCACCACCGTACCTCGTGTTTGTAATTTGGCCGCCCTCATGAGCGTCTTCGGATGTGACCACGGTATTGGCCCCAACGTAAAATATTTGGATATCAACACTCTCAGCTCGAAGAACCTCACAGTGCCTGGCCTAGCGTACGTTGTCAATTGCTGCCCGGCCTTGGAGCGGCTCCATCTGGTTGGTATTAACTTGGACAAGGAATTCAATCGGCTACTGCTACTACTGCGCAAACTACCTCGTCTGAGAGAGCTGGTTGTCTCGGGTTGCGGCGCGGCAACTGACGCCGACCTGATGGCGAGCCGAATGCCCAACGTAAAAAAGCTAGAGTTGGTTGGGAACGCTCCGATGAAGTCTTTCGTGGGCCTGGAAGCTCTCGAAGAGCTCAAGTATTTTGTAAAAGGGAGTGCTGTTAACGAGGAATACATCAAGCCAATTAAGGAAGGTATTACTTTGGGAGCATCCGTTCACCTTCGCGATTTTAGTGCGTGCGTTTCGTGCACTCCTCAACCGGGTGGTCTTGCCCGACACTTGCTCCTCCCTCAGTACTTCCGCGGTTGAAAAGTCTCTCATTGGACGCTTCGCGGCTGACTACACCGAAGATGCTGGAGTCTTTGGCATTGCACGATGTAATAAATTTGCGTGGTGGAAACTAGAGGTGTCAGAATACGTGCACTATGTAGTCTTTATGATCTAGCTAGAGGTGTCAGAATACGTGCACTATGTAGTCTTTATGATCTAGCTAGAGGTGTCAGAATAGGTGCAGTATGTAGTCTTTATGATCTAGCTAGAGGTGTCAGAATAGGTGCAGTATGTAGTCTTTATGATCTAGCTAGAGGTGTCAGAATAGGTGCAGTATGTAGTCTTTATGATCTAGCTAGAGGTGTCAGAATAGGTGCAGTATGTAGTCTTTATGATCTAGCTAGAGGTGTCAGAATAGGTGCAGTATGTAGTCTTTATGATCTAGCTAGAGGTGTCAGAATACGTGCAGTATGTAGTCTTTATGATCTAGCTAGAGGTGTCAGAATACGTGCAGTATGTAGTCTTTATGATCTAGCTAGAGGTGTCAGAATACGTGCAGTATGTAGTCTTTATGATCTAGCTAGAGGTGTCAGAATACGTGCAGTATGTAGTCTTTATGATCTAGCTAGAGGTGTCAGAATACGTGCAGTATGTAGTCTTTATGATCTAGCTAGAGGTGTCAGAATACGTGCAGTATGTAGTCTTTATGATCTAGCTAGAGGTGTCAGAATACGTGCAGTATGTAGTCTTTATGATCTAGCTAGAGGTGTCAGAATAGGTGCAGTATGTAGTCTTTATGATCTAGCTAGAGGTGTCAGAATAGGTGCACTATGTGTAGTTTTTGTATTCCTCAGGATTCCAATCCGCCCATTCTTCTAGAGAACCTGGAGCTGAAGTCTTCGTCGATAAGCATCGCTCAGGATGATTTTGGTCCAGCTCTGGGTCGACTATTGTCTCATTTACCTTTCTTGAAGTCCCTGTCGTTTAACTGGTCCTTCGTGCTCCCCGGCAAGGGCAATAGCAGCATCGACTCCTTGGTGGAGCACCTCGACGTTATGAGCAACGTGACGGACCTCCACTTCGAGTATCAGTCCGGCACGACCCGCCTTGCCGAATTCATCAGCAAGTTCCCGTTTCTGGAGACCCTGGGGCTGACTGGGCCATTGGAGTCTGCAGTTCTCGGACCGAGTCAGGAGGATGAGAAGTAGTTCGAATTCATGGGGAGGAGGGAAAGGGCAATTGTTTTTAGTTCTGTCGGCTAGTCTCATTCGCTTGGCGAGAATTGGTCCCGCCATTCTCCGAGAGAACGGCTTTGGGAGACTCTAGAGTAGAGGATCTGCTGAATGATTTATGCGTTCGTGCAACGCACGATTAATTGTTCTACATGGGGGCTTTTGGAGAGTCTTCGAGGTCCGAATTAGAATAGAAATAATTTCGGAATAGAATTTCGGAGTGAATAATATGTTGAACGAAAGGCAATCAGAAAACCATGCCCAAGCGAGAGACTCGGATAAGTTGTTTTTACAGGTCCAACGTGAAGCGTTTGACTGTCGTGGACACATCAGCCTCATCGTCACTGCGCCCCGAAAATCTAAGGGCTCTGCTACGACTTTGCCCTGCGGTGGAGAATCTTACGTTGACCCGCGGCTGTGGTGTGACACCGAACGACGTTACAGCACTGAGTCGAGTGTGCCGGGAAACCCTCAGCAAGTTGACCACCGTTGAGATAAGGAAGGCTAAGCTCGGGGTAGGAGAAATGTACTCCCCTGGAATCGAACCTGGGTGATCTGATTCCTTTGTTAGATGCCTTCTTCTGGACCTCTTCTAGTGGAATCGATCGTCAGACTGATGCCATCATCAGTGCAATCTGTCACCCTTTTGTATACGGATATCTCTGTCCTAGGGTAGGCTCTCCCCAGGGCTTTCGTTCTCTATCATCTTCCTTTCTTGAGATACCGTTCTGTGAAGTCCCTCGCAGCTCCCGATCGGAAGGCTACTCCCGAGGTCGAAGGCTGCGGCTCTCCTCGGTTCGCTGCTTTGCGTACCGGGTCGACTGGACTGCGAGGTAGGTAGCTCTTGACGGGTCTCTGTGGATGGGTGTGACTGTCGACTATCTTTGTGTCGAGTCTGTCCCTTTTTTTCTTGATGATGGTCCCTCTTCAGAGCGCTCGGCTACGGTGTCTGCGGAACCGGCTGTGGAGTCGTTGAATGTCTCCCTCGGGCGCTCTGTAGAACTGGTCGTCCGCTCCCAGGCGAATCAGGCTGTCGAGCTCTGCCATCTAGATCTCCCGCGCCGACGGACCTTCTCTTGGGACTTCTAAAGCTACCTGGAAGCGTGCCAAAGTCGCGCTAGATCGCTAGCCCGTGGCGGGTCGCTATAGCCGTACCTACCCGTTTCATCTTGTTAAAAAGTGCTACCTATCTTCTCAGTATAATTTTCTTATCTTGTACCATGGTTGTACGTGACAGCAAGACGGTTGGCTGTGTGAGCCTCCCTGCTATTCTTTTCCTCTTTTTTTGGTATCATTGTTATTGGCGTTCGGTCGCCTTGGTTTGGAGATTTGTGCCCCTGCGCTGTTTCGTGGTTATTCTCTCGTTGTTGTGTTGGTAGTGGGGAAACCTGAACGAGTTCCACGAACGTTCGAGTGAGGCCATCAGTAGCTCCCATGACGTCCATCCGGGAACGCTAGGCTAGTCGGTGGATACGGTCAGCTGCCCCGTGGAAGGATGCTCGGGTACGAATAGGTCGCCGTTGACGTCGAACTTGGGAGTTCAACTGCTGCGTTGTTCATAAGGTTTGACTTCTCGTTTAAGTTCAATTGCTACGTTGTTTAGAATGTTCGACTTCTCGTGTAAGTTCAATTGGTACGTTGTTTATAATGTTTGACTTCTCGTGTAAGTTCAATCGCTACGTTGTTTATAATGTTCGACTTCACAGCCATCCAGGAGTGGGTTAGCAAGAACTTTTCCACGATCTTCCTCATTCTCTTCGTCCTGTTCCGTGTGTGGACAGTCAGAAAAAGTCTCCAAGGCGGAGACATGGCCGAGGTTCGAGTGCCTCTTCACGAGTGATGATTTTTTTTGAGCTGTTTTTCAGATTCCGGGCAGCAAAGTGGTTACTGTCACCAACATGGAGGAGTGGAATGAGCGTCAGGAGGAAGCTAAGAAGAACAAGAAGCTTCTCATTGTCGACTTCTTCGCCACTTGGTGCGGCCCTTGCAAGCGGGCGTCTCCCGAGTACCAGCAGATGAGCATCGACTACGATGAGAAGACGGTTATGTTCCTGAAGGTACGCGAGTGCCATCCAAAGTCGTGCTGAAGGAATTCTCAGGTAAATGTTGACGTCGCCACTGATGTCACCACGGCCATGTCCGTGCGGTCTATGCCGACCTTCAAGCTCTTCAAGGACGGCCAGGAGCTGGAGACTATCACTGGCTGGGACAAGGCTAGAGTCGCGACTCTGTTGAATGAGAACGGAGCGAAGCTGTTGTCGGCTGAGGAAAAGGAGAAAATTGTGAAGCAAGCTACTACGACTGCTGCTTCTGCTGCTGAAACTAAAAAAGATCAGTAGATTAGTCGGTAGGATTTGTAACTCTCTCTGCGTTGGTAAGAACGACTTGCGTTTGTTACGAAAGGGTTGAATCTTCGCCGAGCCTGATTGCTCAGCGTGCCTGAGTCGACTCCGGGTCGTATGGAATCTTTTGACTCTGCTCGTTGGGTACGAGATTCCCTCTTCTGCAATAGGAAGACACTTACATCTCGAAAATTCTGAGGAAGTTCCTTTCAATTTTCTCTTGGAAATGTGGTAATTTGAGTAATGGCCACACTGACACTGTTAGTCTAACAGAGACCGTTGGGGCTACCCACTATATGCCAACGTGTGGGAAGGGTCTTGAGGCCCTCTCCGAGAGCTCATGGAGAACTCATTGCACTTTTGATTACGCAGGCGAATGATCCACGAGGCTGCAGGCCGTGAGAATGTGAACGTTTTAACGGCGAAAGCTTATAATTGCTCCCTGCAAGACCGACGTTAGTTCAACGCTCCCCCAACAGCTTCGTATGGACACTCATGTGTCAATACTCTGTCGCCTATCGGCTCGCCCATATGCACTGTATACTGTGTACTCGGGCGAGACCTTTCACCTAGTTACCACATCTTGAGGAGCGTTCATTTCAGCACTTTTCGGAGAGGTTGAAACTTCCAACTGTCAAATCGGTGGTCGATCCATAGATCTTTCCCGGTCATCGAAAGTTTCGATTCGAAACTCCACGAAACTCACTTAGTGAGTTTCTTATAAAGACGTCGGAGTGGGAGTTAGAGGGTGGTCTTCAAGAACTAGGAGCTGCCACCGCTACTGCACAATAACTCAGTACAGTGCGGCTATTTGAGACGGGGCCCGAAAAAGGCAAAAACCGGACTCGAGAGAAGTTACTTGATAATGACAATCTATAGCGTAAGTTCTAGCATAGCGTAGGTTAATGACAATCTATAGCGTAAGTTCTAGCCTAGCGTAGGTTAAAGCCTTGAGCGCATACTCGCGCACATGAATGCGAGGCGCAGAATGAGATCAGACGGGTATCTGAGACCAGTGATACGCAGCAGCAATAAAGGCAATTGCAGCGATGATAGTCTAACAGCTGAGCAGTACTGAAGTCGGTGGGCCACCGACGGTGGCGGCTGTTACGTATAGTCGTCACTATGTTGTCACTATAGTGCAAGCGTGCGCGGCAGTGTTGTGTTCTTCTTACTCATACGTGGAGCACAAGGCCAAAGGGAGCTTGTGAGATGGATCTTATGAAAGAGCTATTCCCCTGACTGCTCTCCACGCATAAACATAGACGGAGCGTAACAAATGGATGAAGCAGACACTAGCAGATCAGCTATATTAGCCACCGACACTTCGCTGAAGTAGTGGCCAGCATTCGCGACAAGTCAGCGCGTGGCCCCTCTCCTCACTCGCTGCCACAGCGAGCGACGCCGAGGCAGCCTGTGCCACAAAGTTACTTCCTTCAGATCGGAAGCTCCATAACTGAAGACTCATGACTCTCATGTCAGGATTACTTACCCTGGATCATATGATGGTCTCGTCCAAAATTATCAGCATTATCTCCCTCATGGCGTTGGTAGCTATTGGGGTCAGTGCCGACCAATCTGTGAGTGGATCCTATAAAAAGTTATTCCCAGTTAACAACTTCACTATCTGTGCGGAGGTCACCTTGGACGCTGGCCCGAGTCCGAATGCCGAGTCCGAACGTCAAGCTGGCCGTGACGGTCAATGGTTTCGGGGCTTATTCTCGTCTGCTGCCTGTGGATGACACCGTGGAAGGCTTCTATGTTGTAGACAAGCCGGGCGCGAGTGATCGCGCTTTATTCCGATATACTGTGGGGTACCTCTATGGTCGCTTCGGCTCACCTAGGGGTATGGATCTGTTATTTTTCCACTACGTTCGAAGGCCCCGTCCGATAACTACCCTATTCAACGGTTCCACGCACAACTTCACACCAGGTGATTGCCCTCCTCCTCCCCTTCCCGACTTGAGGTGACCCGTACATTCGGCCATCGGTCCTCCGAAAGTGTCATAAGTTGCATTGAAGCTGGTAGGCTGCCAATCTCCGTCTTCCAACCATCTCCGGATATTCAGGTACGTCAGTTGAAGTCCCTCAGCCAGAACGGCCGTATCGTCAGGCGTCCCACAGAATGGCTTTCCCTCTGCACCCTCGATGCCTTATGTGTAACCACCTTTGGGAACGACTATAATTTTTTTGATCCAGACAGTGAGTCATTGGTTAACGTTGAATTTCCTGGTAGAGGACCTCAAGCATGTTCCGTCTGTTCTGAGTCACTGTGTCATCATCCTGACCACATAGGATTGCTGTAACACAACGCGAAGTGCCTTTGATCTATCACCGCGCTGTTATGACGCGTCACTGATGTCTGGAGACTGTAAATTCTAGTGGTTCAGCGGCTGTACACACCACAAAGCTGTGGACCACAGCCTGTGGGAGTTGGCGTCCGAGTTGTCCGCAAGAGTGCTGTTTTCACTAACACTCGATATAAATTTTTCGAGGTCTTAAGTAGCTCGTTTCAGGCGGCTTCGGCAAGAGGAGGCATTGGAGATCGAACGGGAAAACCGACGGTTAGGTGAAAGAAGTCCAACTTGAATTGACATCGCTGAATGAAGACCTCATACTTCATTCTTTATGAAGGGTCTGACCCATATCTGTAGGATGTGGTGCGAGCTTTCATTCGGTCCAAAGTGCAAGCCCAGATAGCTCAGTTGGGAGAGCGCCAGACTGAAGATCTGGAGGTCCTCAGTTCGATCCTGGGGTCTGGGCATATCCACTTAGGCTATGGTAGCTCTACGTAGCTCATATTTAGGCCCCCACCCTGGCCCATAACGAATATATGCCTGACTACAGGAGGCTGTCGACCAAGGCCATCGTTGCCGTAGAGAGACGTCGAAAGACTTCCTGTGGGTCTTCTGACAAGTTTGGCCTTCACCTCAGTTGTGTCGAGGGGACAACAAAACCCATAGACCGCCCTTGAGTGAGAGATTGAGCTCAACCATTGTATCCCATCGCATCGAGCGTTCAGCTCAGCCTATTTTCGTGTCGCTATCGTCTAGTGGTTAGGACGTCACGTTGTGGCCGTGACAACCCCGGTTCAAATCCGGGTAGCGACTTCTTAATCCAAGTTACTTTGAGCTATGATGTCGACTCGACATTGTCGAGTAGGTTTGACATGTGCGTAGTAGTCGCCTTGGCCCTCAGAAAGCATTACTATCGTACTGAAGACTACCGATCCCCAACGAAAACACACACCCCTGACTCTGCGGCGTACAAAACGAAGGGGTTCCCGAATCGGGAACCCCTTCGTTTTGTACGCCCTCGAAACTCGGGAATCCCGATTGCGCCGCCCGCGCAATCTCGCAGGGACGCAACCGTCTTCCCCGAATGTAAAAAACCAAACCAACTCGAGCACACATGTATGGAAACATTATCCTCTGCTAGCGCTAGCTGTGCAGGCCATGTCCCATTGCTGCACTCTGCGAGCAATGTCCGCACACGAGTGGTTCCACCGACGGACCATCCATACCGTATGACTCCATCCATACCTCTAAATGATGAGCCGTGAGCTGAAAGTGGTATGTATCTCCGTTTATGTCTCCAGGTGAAGAACTGTAAGCAGGAAGATGTACCTTCATATACGTATGCACACACGCATACGTCGTGTCCCGGAGACACTGCCCTCCGTGACACGTATAGGGGACAGGAAAGATAGGGGAGGGAAAGAGTAGAATCCCCAGCAATAAATATTGAGTAGGTGAGGGAGCGAGTATCTAACGGCTGAGAGACACTGCACAGATCCCAGCGGCGGATCTTGTACCGCCAAGCTTCTAGGGTTGTGTTTAGAGGTTCCTCCACAGGGTGTACTCACAGCCCTACTTTTAATGGTATCCCTACTCGTCGCTGCCCAGGGCCTCGTAGTAAAGTGTCGATCAATTTTTCGGTCGCACCGAACACTCATCCTTGTGTGCGGCATAGCCTCAGTCCTTGCATTGAAGGCTGTGAGGTTCCTAAGACGTACCAGGGTGGATCTTCATGCTATCTTCGGCGGACCAAATCGGGTAAGTGAATACTATTGCTTTGATCGATCCGGATTAATCATCACCAGCTAATTCGTCACTCGGATTTCTCGCAGTTTCTTCCGTTCGTGGGCTTCATACCGAAGTCGCTGGATCACCTATTTCACGCTTTGGAGATCTATGCGGACACGTACGGTGACATATACCATATCAAGTGAGACTCAGAGATTCTCTTCGGTTGCCCGACCGTCTGCGCCACCGATGAGCGTGCACCATTGCGGGAACACTGACGGTATAGCGCACTTTTCAGAACTCTCGGCATGGACGTGGTAGCTGTTTCCAAGCCTGAGCTGGTCCGTCAAGTTTTGAATGCGCGTCCGAAGACCTTCATCAAACCATTTAACAAGCACAAGATAATGCCGATCCCGGGTATGTTCAACACGGAGGGTGAAGAGTGGAAGCGGAACAGACGGTTGGGTGCCCCGGCCTTCAACGACAACAACTCGGACGCCATGGTACCCGATATGTCGAAAGTTGCATTGAAGCTGGTAGGCTGCCAATCTCCGTCTTCCCTCCACCTCCGGATATTCAGGTACGTCAGTTGAAGTCCCTCAGCCAGAACGGCCGTATCGTTTGGCGTCCCACAGAATGGCTTCCCCTCTGTACCCTCGATGTCTTATGTGTAACCACCTTAGGGAACGACTATAATTTTTTGAATCCCGATGGTGAGTGATGTTCCTTAGTGAGAACAGCTATGTGGTAGTACACTTCTCCTCGAGGGTATTTTATTCGCACTGTGTCCGCAATTTCCGAGCTCGGTCATATTCATTATCACGTCATTTGCGCGCTATGCCTTCTGTATATCAGCGCTTGCTTGATCATCATCAGGGTGACCTGACAGGATCCGATCTCATACAGTACTCTATCAGGTGTCCCTCTTGGCCATCGCTCCGGAGAAGTACAACAGGCGATAGCAGATGGTTTGGAAGGTTCGGGTTACGCCGTACAGCTCAGTTCCTTCCCCTGGATGACCCGCGATCGATTCCCTTGGAATCTCAATCCGATGATCAAAAAGGTGAGACTCGTCCCCGGTCAGCTCGTCAGTCGATAAGTTGCTCCGTTGATCAGATGCACACCGGAGTGAAGCAGCTCAACAGAATTTGCGATGAGATTATCAGCAATCGACGGGCTGAGCAGCAAAGGGCAGGAGGACGGGTGGAGCGGCGCGACTTGCTCGACAAACTCATGCACCTTGACCCGGAGGACTTGCGGGGAAACCTCATCACGTGAGTCATAGTTCCCTTTGGTGACTCGGCACATCTCATTTTCTGGTGCATGTTTGAATCATCGGCGAAGGTCTGAGCTACAAGTGATGATTAGGAAGGCCTCGGTATGCACCCCTTGCCGTCAGGTTCTTGATCGCTGGTAGTGATACCACAGCTACGACGCTTTCGTGGTGCCTCTACTATCTGTCCCTCAACCCCCACATTCAAGCTAAGGCCAGGGCCGAGGTGGATGCCCTCGGCCACGACCCCAAGACGATAGCAGACCTCAACCAGCTACCCTACGTTCAGTGCTGCATACTCGAGACCCTCAGAGTGAGCCATCGTAAAATCAGGTTGAGGTATTGTGGGGTTTTGTCAGTTGCAGCCTCCTGCTGTATTCCTCCTCAATGAGTGTATCCGGGACACAGTCCTGGACGGAAAGAGCATCCCTTCCGGGACAGTCGTGGCGACACTCTTTCGCAAAGCGATGGTGGCGGAGTCCCAAGGCGGCAAAACTTTCAAGTACGTGATCAGCTTCCGTACTTGCTTCCTTGCAACCGATGTCTTCAACGCGCCGCATGTCTCAGGCCGCAACGTTGGCTTACTCGTGATGGCTCTGCTGTTGACCAGTCCCTTGTACGTGACCATCTCGCATTTGGAGGGGGACCTCGTCAGTGCCCCGGGCAGAATATGGCCATCAAGGAGGCCACGATAATACTGACTTTGATTCTGAGATATTTTGACGATATTAAATTCGCTCATTCACCCGCGAGTGTTCGTGGAGAGGTTTCCTTTATTTATGGACCTCAGAATCTTGAGCTACGAATGTGTCAACGAGCCATCCGGTAGCTTCAATTTTTATCCTCACCATATCTTGATCACTCACACCTAGCACGTTCGTTTTTCCTAGCTAACAATACGATCGGTGTTGCCAGTGAATATGTGTTACCTCGCGTGTCCGATCAATCCAGTTTGCGTTTGAGCCGTGTGCACGGAAGCTACGCTCTTGGGCGGACAACAATTTTCTTGGACTAACGTGCCGGTCTCAATCACACCACGGTTGCCTGGCGTCCAGCCTGCAGACTCTAAATGCCCCGCTAGTGCTTCAGCTGGTCGTAACAGCCCGTTTCACTCGCTTGTCAACACTGCGAGTTGGCTTTCTAATGCCAGCAAGATTTCTGATTTGTCGACGACTCAATATAGACTTTTCGAGAGTTCAAGTATCTTGTTTCAGGCGGAACTCGTATGAAGAGGGATCGAAGTTCCAACCCGAAAACCGGTGGTGAGGTGAGCCTAACTTCAATTGATTCTGCTGAACGCAGAGCGCACTCGAGAAGCACGAGTGCTCGCCGGCGCATTACGGGCCGTGAACCACTCCTCACGAACGGCGAGGCCCGTACGGTACGGGCCGTACAACGGTTGGGCCAAGTTACATAGCGATATGCCTACCGCTCAATAGCTCAGTCAAGCAGCGGGAATACTGTTCAGAATAGCAGCGAAAGGGCGATGTGAGGTTATTGCAGCTCTGCGGTGGCATACCGATACACGGTGGTGCTAATCCGATCCGTACCTAGGCTGCGGTGTGAGCTACCATTCGGTATTGCATTTAAGCCCAGATAGCTCAGTTGGGAGAGCGCCAGACTGAAGATCTGGAGGTCCTCAGTTCGATCCTGGGTCTGGGCATATTCACTTAGGCTACGGTAGCTCTACGTAGCTCATATTTAGGCCCCCACCCTGGCCCATAACGAATATATGCCTGACTACAGGAGGCTGTCGACCAAGGCCATCGTTGCCGTAGAGAGACGTCGAAAGACTTCCTGTGGGTCTTCTGACAAGTTTGGCCTTCACTTCAATTGTGTCGAAGGGACAACAAAACCGATAGACCGCCTTTGGGTGAGGAATTGAGCTCAACCATTGTATCCCATCCAATCGAGCGTCCGGCCCACAGCATTTTCGTGTCGCTATCGTCTAGTGGTTAGGACGTCACGTTGTGGCCGTGACAACCCCGGTTCAAATCCGGGTAGCGACTTTATTCTCCTTAGCCATTATTGGCAAATGTTCATCAGTGCCTACAACCAGGTCTAAAATTCACCTTCGCCCAACCTCTGAAAACATTTCAGCAACACGGATAGAAGTACGTGATGTATTTCAATGCATCTTGTATTACAAGGGAATAACTCATCACGCGCGAATGCGTCATTTTAGTGCAGCCAGAGAAAAGGTGACGTATATCACCGGTCACATGCATCATGCTTATTTTTGATACAGCAATTGCCGTTGTAGTGAAACCACTCAAGAGAGGATCCGGTTATCTTATATGTGGCAAGGATGCAGAGTGTGCTTGCTCACTCACAGACTTCTACGCCTACGACTCCTATCCCTATTTCCTGCAGTGGCACGAAGCTCTCCCGACATGCAGTATGACTGAACTGCTAGCTGTTTCGGCGGCCTCACGGCCATTGTATGACGAACTACACGAAGCCCGCGCAGTGTAGAGTGGTGCAAATACGGAGACGAAGCAAGCGCTCGCCTGCGGCGCTAGTGCCGACGCTTTCGCACCTGCAAGCTGCACCAGAAGATGGAGTTGATGAGCATTCTGATGATGTCGATATTATTGATCGTTTTCGACTCCCAACTGGTTGAGCGTGTATAGGAGTCGCGGGTTTTCTTTCATGTGCAGCTCAGTCCGGCCGACTATCATCATTTTGCTGCTAGCCGGGGTTTGGGCCGTTTGGTGCGTACTTCGCTGCTTTGTTGGTAGAGTTCGAGCCATGATACGTTGCCTACGCCAACGAGTCGGACTATGTGCGGGTAGAGGCACCACAGACCCGCTGTGGTGGACTGGTGAACCAAGTTCCTCAATCGACCTTCTGATATGACCCAGTGAACTTGATACGACTAGCGGCCCTCTGATGTGTCCCGGCGAGCTAAGTACGGCGAGTGTGCTCCACACGCTGCGTGGACCGGGCAGCCCGGTGGACTAAGCGTGGCGGGTGGAACGTTGATGCGGTCCGGTAAACTGCATATGGCAAGTTGGTCACTGCTCTGGCCCGATGGGCCAAGTACTGCAAGTCTCCCCTCGAGGTGGGCTATTGTACTGACTACGCCAAGTTGCTCTCTGATGTATTCTGGTGATCAAGTACGGCAAGTCACCTTCCGATGTGGGCTAGTGTACTGTCTACGCTAAGTTCCCCCACTAACGTGGTCCGGTGAACGAAGGTACTGCAAGGATGCTTCTGATGTGGTCCGGTGAACTACGTGCGGCGCGTGGCCGACGGATGTTGTCCGGTGAACTAAGTACGATCAGTACCCGTGTTATGTGGTTAGCCGAAGTGAGCTGCGGCTAGTGGCCCACTGATGTGGTCCGGTGACCCGCTGATGCGTACGCCGTAGAGCTAAGTGAGGCGAGTGGCCCACTGATGCTGAGTGTGGCGAGTGGCCCACTGATGCTGAGTGTGGCGAGTGGCCCGCTTGCGTGGTCCGGTTAGCCGAGTGCGGCGAGTGGCCCACTTGCGTGGTCCGGTTAGCCGAGTGCGGCGAGTGACCCATCTATGTGGTCCGGTGTACTAAGCGTGGTAATGGCCTACTGACCATTAGCGACTAATGTGCCTTCGGTGTACTACATCCAGGGAGTGGCCCCTTTGAGTAGTTAGTAGGCGGCGAGTTGCCATCTAACTTGTAGGTATCGCTCGTCTGGCGAGCTGGTGGCAGCGGCGACGGGACCAGCACACCGTTGCACTGTAGAGAGGTTCGTTGACGCGAATTGTAGAAAGCTCGCCGATGCTGCGAAGACCGGTAAGTTAGCCCTACCGATGATCTCTGTGGGGTTTGGGGGTTTTGTTTGGTATTGGACTTACTCGTTCTGTGCATTGCTGTTGCCTCGTAGTCCAATAGCCACAGCTATCATCGGCAGGGCGGGACGAGTCGAGTTCGACGAGTTTAGGGTGGGTCGTGTGCATCGGAGCAGGATTTGCATGACGAACTACACGAAGCCCGCGCAGTGTAGAGTGGTGCAAATACGGAGACGAAGCAAGCGCTCGCCTGCGGCGCTAGTGCCGACGCTTTCGCACCTGCAAGCTGCACCAGAAGATGGAGTTGATGAGCATTCTGATGATGTCGATATTATTGATCGTTTTCGACTCCCAACTGGTTGAGCGTGTATAGGAGTCGCGGGTTTTCTTTTGCCCACCCTCAGCCACCCGGGGGTTTTGTTTGGTATTGGACTTACTCGTTCTGTGCATTGCTGTTGCCTCGTAGTCCAATAGCCACAGCTATCATCGGCAGGGCGGGACGAGTCGAGTTCGACGAGTTTAGGGTGGGTCGTGTGCATCGGAGCAGGATTTGCAGCGCTTGGATTTTTTTAACCGGGAGGCAGGGTGCAGGTGCATTTTCCCCACGCACTCATCACCTGTGGCGTTTTGGGAGTAATGGCGGATAAGTCACAGACGGTACGTGCCCTCCCTGCTTGCGGATAAGTGCAGGTTAACGTCACCACGAGGGAACCACTCGCTCGGACGATTAACCTCCAAGGTAAGACACCGTGGTTGACGCTTAATTTACTATCTGTAAAAGTTAGTAACTTCGTTAGTTACTCAACTATCTCAACCCAAAGACCCCCTTTGTTTAGCTGCTATGCTTAAGCTCTTCCTAGATAGGAAGCAGAACGGATATGAAGACACTGGATTACTAAACAACTCAGAATAATCAATGATTGCGAGTAACTACTATAATAGATGATCTCTGTGTATGAGACAGTAACGACCGGGCCCGGACTCAGAGAAACTGAGCAACGGTTATGCCCGCCGCCAGAGCACGCTTTGAAGCAGGGGACTGACGGAGAGAAGAGAGAGAGAGTCTAACCGACCAACTTGTAGGAACTTATGATGAGGATTAATCGGTGACGTCGCCAACTGGGACATTTCTGGGCAACTCAAGGTCGTCCCAGATGCTGTCCAAAGCTGACACCAGCATGTCGAGATCCTTCTCAGAGTGCAGTGGTAGAGGCGTTATCCTAACACGCTCAGTGCCCCTCGGCACAGTAGGGTAGTTGATTGGTTGAAGGTATATGTTGTACTCTTCCAAAAGCTTATCGGTAACTTGCTTGGCCTTAACAGGGTCCCTCACCAACACCGGGACGATGTGGCTTGTGCTGTTCATCGCCGGAAGACCCTTGGCCGCTAACTTGGCCTTCAGCTGCTTCGCGCGCAACTGCTGCATTTCTCGCTCGACACCCGAGTGACGGAGGTAGCGAACTGATGCCAAAGCACCAGCGGCGACAACGGGAGGGATCGCAGTGGTGAAAATGAAACCCGCGGCATAGGAGCGGACGCAGTCGATGAAGTTGCTCGAAGCAGCCACGTAGCCACCAAAGACGCCATAAGCCTTCCCTAGAGTTCCAGATATGATATCGATCCGATCAGCAACGCCATCGCGTTCAGCGACACCAGCGCCATGATCACCGTACATACCAACGGCGTGGACTTCGTCGCAGAAGGTGAGGGCGTTGTACTTCTCGGCGAGGTCGCAGATCTTTTTCATCGGAGCGATGGAGCCGGCCATTGAGTACACGGACTCGAAAATGATCATTTTCGGTCTCTCGAGGGGATAGGACTTGAGGACGGCCTCCAACTGGTCGAGGTTGTTGTTCTGGAAAATGACCTTCTCGCAGCCCGAGTGACGAATTCCCTCGATCATCGAAGAGTGGTTACCGGAGTCGGAGATCATGACACAATCAGGCATGATCTTGCCCACGGCGGAGAGGGCGGCCTCGTTGGCGACGTAGCCGCTAGAGAACACCAAAGCCGACTCCTTCTCGTGATTCATCGCCAACTCGTGCTCGAGTTCGACATGGTACTTGGTCGTGCCCGAGATGTTCCTAGTTCCACCAGCACCAGTGCCGCTGGTATCAATAGCCTCGTGACAGGCCTTGAGCGCCACAGGATTCTGACCCATGCCAAGATAGTCGTTCGAACAGAAAACCATGACCTCCCTCGGGACCGTGGACTCGTCGTTTTGGCCGCGGAACGTCGCCCTCGGGAAGGTGCCAACGTGCCTCTGCAGATTGGCGAAGTAGCGGTACCTCCCTTCGTTCTTCAACTTCTCGATGTTATACTCGAACTTAGTTTCATACATCTTGTCGGCGACCCTGGTAACCAGAGACCTCTTCACAGCGCCCTCGTCAAGATCGTTGTGGATCAGCACGGGCTTCTCGACAGCGGACATGACCGGACAGAAGTGGGCGAAACTCTCAACAGCGGCCTGGTCGGGGATCCCCTTCATTCTGGCAACGAAGGGACACACCTCCTTCACTTCTGAGAGATTCACCGTCAACGGCGAGGCGCGGGAGGCTGCAGCCGCGGCGGCCTGACGGAGCCCGGCCGAGAAACGACTGCAAGTTTGCTGACAGACGGCCGACATGGATGAGGGAAAACCTGAAGAGGATATCTTTCAGTTCATAGAAAGGCCGTAGACGTCTCTGAGCCTTCAGCCCCGAACGACCGACGAACTCCCGTTTGTCCCTCTGCGCTATAGCTGGCTAGCACGGCCCGGTGCAAAAAGCGCGCGCCCGAAAAGTAGCAGCAGAGGTACTCATCCAAGACGACGATGATGAATGGGAGATTCTGAATGCGGAAATTATGAAGCCACTGGAGGCGCCCAGATTTCTGATGTCACGAGCGAGCACCCTTACTCGGATACCGCCTGGGAGGCTAAAGAATCTTTTCCTGTCGAAGGGGATAGAGTATTGTGTCGGCCCGCAGCGGACGCCCGTACTAGAGAACTCAACTCGTTCCTCTGTGGTGACACCACAGCTGTCGACCTTCATGCAAGCAACCTCGGTTCGAACCCCATCTCCTCCCGAGGGACGCCGTACCTGAGGCAACACTCAGGTAAGAAGGTGCAGCAATAAGCCTACTCCGCCAACTTGGCCTCGAACGCCCTCACCAGCTCGGCATGGGCTTTCTGCAGCTTGCTCCGTTCCTAAGCACAGCGGTCTGACCGACGCATTCAGGAAAAGACACTACTTCCTGCAGCTCGGTGATGCTATCGCTCTTCGTTGCCATGATCGTTTCGAACTTCTTAGAGACCCCCTCCGCCGTCCCCGGACTTCCGCCGTTCGCCGACGTCATTACCTCGGACACTTGCGTGTCAGCAACTTCAATGGAATCCTGAGACCGCTCGAAATTCCTCGAGGCTAGCCGGACTCAGGAGACCTGGATGTTCTCCAGTTTCCTCTCCAGTAACAAGTTCT